>CM059197.1:50492836-50559757 GCA_030323885.1 Branchipolynoe longqiensis
TATGTACATATCCGAACACCCCCGATCCTAGACCGTGTGACGTCACCATGATCCATTCCTAATAAAGACAGTTACGTTACAGAACTCACGGTGTTAGGACGTCCTTTACATGGTGTCAGATAGTACGGGTGGATCTTCACAATGGCTTTGCATGGATTAAAAACCCCAGGGCCATTAAACTTGGATGAACACATGGCTATCAATTGGAGATCTTGGATCCAATCATACGACATATATGCGACAGCTGCGGGAGTAGCTACAAAGACAGAGAAGATACAATGCTGCGTATTTCTACATGTCGCAGGGGGAGACGCCCAGAAAATCTATAGAACGTTTGAATTTGAAAACGCCGATAAGGACAAGTTAGCACCGCTAATAGCTGCATTTACCAACTATTGTGAAGGTTAAACGAATATAACAGTAGTAAGATACGAATTCAACACGTTTAATCAAACATCTGAAAATATGGACACCTATATAAGAGAACTAAAGCATCGGGTACAATTTTGTTGCTACGGGACGCTAGAGTCTTCGTTGTTATGTGATCGCATTGTCGGCGGTGTGAAAGACATTGACTTACGAAACAAATTGTTGCAGTCGCCTAAGTTATCATTAGAGGAGTGTATTCAATTATGCCGCTTAAGTGAAAACAAAGCTGCGCAAATTAGTAATAATGGAAATCTACACGTTGATGTCATGTCTACGAGGCAGTCCAAGCGCGGGGGACCAGTTGAAAGAACTTCACCATGGATACGACCTACAACAAGTCGTCTTCAACAAGGTCCCATGGTTACACGTTGTGGCCAATGTGGTTACAACCATCCGAGAGGTGCCTGCCCAGCAAGAGGAAAGGAATGTGCCGGGTGCCACAAGGTGGGACATTTCATCAAGGTATGCCGTCAACAGAAAAGTCAACAGCGGAATATGCCGGTTTATCAAATTGAAGTGGATACAGATCGTGACGGTGAATGCATAAATCAAAGTACACAAAGAGAGATGGAAGACGAGTATGACTTGTTCGTGGGAGCTATTCACCGTGAAGGGATCGAGGACAGTGACTTGTGGTATGCCACTTTCAGAGTCAACGGTCAAGAAATATCTTTTAAATTGGACACAGGCTCGGAAGCCAACATCTTGCCTCTGGTAACGTACACCAGGATATGTAAGGAGAGTTTAACCCCGTCCAAGTGTCACTTAATAACCTATAATGGGGACAGAATCAAACCTGCAGGTGTGACTACACTTAATCTGGACGATACTAAATTACTCTTTCAAGTAACTGATAAAGGCAGTGCCATCCTAGGAAAAAAGGCATGTGTGCGTTTAGGTCTATTGGAACGCCTTGACACCGTGGACAAGGTACCTGATGTGGAAGCAAACAAACTGGTAAAGAAATATTCTAATGTTTTTAAAGGCTTAGGCTTAATCAAAGTAAATGCGAAAATATACATTGATGACAATATAACACCTGTCGTTGACCCACCACGTAGAATACCTGTAGCTATTATTGATGATGTGAAAATAGAGTTAGACAGAATGTTAGAATTGGGGGTGATAGTCAGACAAGACGAACCGACCCCATGGGTGAATTCCATCACCATTGTTCGTAAGCCTAACAAACTTAGGATCTGCCTTGACCCGACCAAATTAAATAAGGCAATTTTACGAAGCCCGTACCCTGTCCGCACGGTAGAAGAAGTAATCGCAAATTTACATGAAGCTAAAATTTTCTCAGTATTAGATGCAAATAGCTGTTACTGGCAGATCGAATTAGATAAAATAAGTTCAAAATTATGTACATTCAATACACCGTGGGGGAGGTTCAGATATACACGTTTGCCTTTCGGCATAAAAACGGCAGGAGATATTTTCATTCAAAAAATGAATGACATTTTGATAGGATTACCGGGAGTACATGTAATATCAGATGATATATTAGTTCACGGGATCAATGTCCAGGAACATAATCTTCGCCTAGAGGCAGTCTTGAAACGAGCACAAGAAGTTAACTTAAAATTGAACCCGAAAAAATCAAAAATCTGCAAAACTAGTGTTCAATACGTAGGTCATGTAATTACCTCACAAGGTCTAAAACCAAGTGATGACAGAATACAAGCAATCGTTGAAATGCCAATTCCATCAGATAAAGCAGCTGTGCAGCGTTTCCTGGGAATGGTGGGATATGTCAGTAAATTTATTCCCAACATGGCAGAAATAACTAAACCATTAAGGACAGTAATAAAAAAAGATGTAGCATGGCACTGGAACGAGGCACAGGAAATGGCATTTCAGGAATTAAAAGGGCTTCTCACTAAAGCACCCATTTTGCGATATTTTAATATCAAAGAAAAAATTGTAATACAAGTAGACGCTTCTAAGTACGGACTAGGAGCTACCCTACTCCAAGGGGGATTACCAGTTGCAATGGCATCCAAAGCTTTAGACAGCACTCAAATTAGCTATGCAGTAATAGAAAAAGAATTACTGGCCATTTGTTTTGGATGTAAGAAATTTCATGATTTTAATTATGGCAATGAAATAACTATAGAATCTGATCACAAACCCTTGGTTAATATCATGCTTAAGCCTATCCATGAGCTGTCCGCCAGAATGCAAAGAATGCGTATGAGATTACAAAATTACAACATCAACGTAACATACTTAAAAGGGTCTTATTTATATTTTGCAGATACTCTGTCAAGGGCGCACACCTCATGCATAACACCTAACGATTTGTATGATAACGACTTGTCTGTTGCATCAATAGGGGTAACTAATGATAATATCCAACAAATCAGGGAACATACCAAGTTGGACCGCACCCTAGGCAAAGTAATGAATTTAACATTGGACGGGTGGCCTAAGAATAAACTGCATGTTCCTGATGATGTGAAACCATACTTTACTTATAGACATGACATAACATGGGATGACGGATTATTATTAAAAGGTACACAAATAATAATACCGAGACTCTTACAGCCCAGTATGTTAATAAAACTACATGAATCCCACCTGGGCATCGTAAAATGTAAGCAGCTAGCCAGAGACACTGTATTTTGGCCCGGATTCAGTAGTCAGGTAGAAGACAAAGTATCAACATGTCATGTATGCCAAGAATTTAGAAAAGAACAGCCAAAAGAACCACTAATGAATCATTCATTCACAAATGTACCGTTTCATAAAATTGGAATAGATTTGTTTCATGTACAGGGTAAAAACTACATTCTTATTGTTGACTACTACTCTAAGTTCCCTGACTTCATACAATTAGCAAATTTATCTAGCACAGCGGTTATTGAGGCAATGCAACAAACCTTTGCAAGGTACGGCATACCCCATGTAGTTGTTTCAGACAATGGCCCTCAATTCGCAAGTGAGGAATTTAAGAAATTTGCAGTGGCATATGGTTTTAGCTCAGTATACACCAATCCAATGCATGCTCAGAGCAACGGCCAAATTGAGCGTTATGTACAGACAATTAAACGAATAATAAAGAAATGTATTAGAGACAAGGGTGATGTCAATATCGCCATGCTCAATTACCGAAATACATCACTAGATGGCGTTGGCGCATCGCCAGCGCAACTGCTGATGTCACGAAAACTGCGGAGTAAAATTCCCGTAAGAGACCGTGATTTAGCTGCAAAAGCAGAACAATCTCGCATACTGCAGTTGCGTCAGAAACAAACATTACAAAAATTGTACTATGACAAACGAGCAGGTAAGGACCAACCTTTATTAAATAAGGGAGATAGGGTCCGATACAAGGACCACAACAATGAATGGAAAAAAGGGACAATTGTACATACCGACAGAAATTATCCGAGGGATTACGAGATACTCAATGAACTTGACCATGTAGTACGGCGTAACAGAAAGTTTATTTACAATTGCCGTAATGAAACCATTAATCAGTCTCGTCGATTAACTGACGACCATACGAAAATCGAACCCCTTCACAAACGAAAACTTTCAACTTACACTACACGCTCAGGTAGAGACGCTCAGGTAGAGTATCTCGACCTACTATCCGATTAGGTTATTAAGGTGTCTAAGTTTACCCATAAACCTCATACCTACGCAATGTGTATATGTAACGAATTGTTCCAGAACTTACGTAATACAGTTCTCCAACGATACGAATGCGTAGATCATATTACTCACCAATGTCTATAAGCCCAAATGTATTAAAAATCTGTTTAATATGTCATAGATATCAAACCCGTCAAGTACGTGTTGATACCAAACCCATTATCAAGTGATAGTCATAAATACCATGTGAAATAACAAAGCAGCATACAACGTTACGTAAATAAAAATACGCTCGTAATATGGGTCATATAAAGACTGGACATAACAAATGGACACATAAGAAATGACAACTCACCCGTAACACGTTGTCACTGTATTACTTTATAAATCATATATTGTATTGTATTACATATGTAACAGTTCCTCATGTAACATAATAAAGGTTCCCTTCGTAAAATGAGGAAACACATAGAAATATAGGTAGTATGATAAGAAGACAGTTTCCATGTAATTTACAATGCATGTTGCATTGTCATGTACAGATATACCAGGTATGCCATGCAACGTTTACTATGAAAAGAAAGAAAATACCCGGTTGAAGTCAAGAACAATTAGAGTGGCTAAGACTAAAAGAATGAGTAGTTAAGGAGTGTTATTATTAAGGCATTGATGTATTACTCGTATTCACAGGATCCAGTTGGATCGGATCACCTTTAGAATCAGTAAGGGGTTTAATCAATGTAAGTGTATGAAGCATCATTAAAACGATATTGGTTGTTAAGGGGAAGGTGTAATGTATGTACATATCCGAACACCCCCGATCCTAGACCGTGTGACGTCACCATGATCCATTCCTAATAAAGACAGTTACGTTACAGAACTCACGGTGTTAGGACGTCCTTTACACACCCACCCACACACTCACACTGACACCCACCCACTCACCCACCCACTCACACCCACTCACATCCACTCACACCCACTCACACCCACTCACACCCACTCACACCCACACACACCCACTTACACACATTCACACCCACTCAACACACTCACCCACACCCACCCACACCCACCCATACACTGACACACTCACACTCGCACCCACACCAATCCACACACTGATACACTGATACACTGACACACCCACATTACCACACCCACTCACACCCACTAACACCCACTCACACACACTCACACACACTAACACACACTCCTGCACACTCAAAACACTCACTCACACTCACACACTCAAATACACTCCTACACACTCCCACACACTCACACACCCTCGCACCGACTCACACACACTCACACACAATCACACATACTCGCGCACACAATCACACGCTCACACTCAAACAATCACACACCCACACACTCACGCACTGACACGATCACACACTCACCTACTCACAAATGCACACACTCACACACCCTCGCACCGACTCACACACACTCACACTCAATCACACATACTCGCGCACACAATCACACGGTCACACTCAAACAATCATGCACCCACACACTCACGCACTGACACGAGCACACACTTCACCTACTCACAAATGCACACACTCACACACACACACACGCTCACGCCCTCACCCCAGCAGCATACACCCAGCACAGACTGACTGCCCTGTCGGTGCGACTTGCTTGCTTCTGTGTAGGGCACTAGCTTTCTGTAGTCGGAATCACCCCTCTCTGGTTGCTCCGCTCTAAGGCATGAGTTAATTCAATCTAGCCTTGTTTGCATTTAATCAATATAACGCGCTCGTTCAGTCTAGGCCAAAGTTTTTTTATCGTTTCATATCATTTTTCTTATTTCTATCCAAATCACTTGAGCTTCAGTATTCTTATTCCTTCTAAGTTCTAGTTCTAGGTTTTATTAACTGTATAGCGTTCGTTGTTTAAAAGAACCCAGCACAGACACACACATCATTAGCTTCAGTATTCTTATTGCTTCTAAGTTCTAGTACGTCGTCTTAATCATTTCTTATTAACTGTATAGCGTTCGTTGTTTAAAAGAACCCATCACAGACACACACAGCCATATATATATATAAGCATATATACATACATAGATTAAGATGCCAGAGTGGAGTAGAACTTTGAAGTGAATGAATGTGTGACTATATATATGCGTATATATGTGCATATATGCGTATATATGAACATATATGCGTATATATATGTATAGGTGTGTGGGCATACACATACATACACATACACCGCATGATAAATATACCACACAGACACAGATATCCCACTCCACACCCAAACCCACACACACACCCACCTCAAGTGGTCATCCTTGTGTAGACTGATAAAACAACAACACATCTGCCTGTTTACATATAAAGCCCTGTTTACACGGGCGATTTAAAACGCCACATATAAAACGCCTTGCCTAGATCGATTCACATTTGCCATGTAGACGCGACGCTGTGGCGTTTTAGGGCTGAATCGATTCATATGAAACGGTTCATCTATACCACGTCGCGAGGTGGTTTATTTGAAGCGATTCAACTGGTTCCCGGGCGGCGATAGTGTAAAATAGCAGTGCTCGCCGGCTACAAGCTCAGCTGTAACTATAGCTGGTTCCCGGCAGTGTTAGGGACCGATTAGGCCGAAATCTATTGAATGCGATCATATTTAACAGAATTACATACTCAAATAATGAAATTTAATTAAATTAACCTTAAATTCCAAGCGATATTAACATAGCAGTTACATCGGCGTCGAATCGCCAAGTGTAAACTAAACAAATAGCAGTGCTCGCCGGCTACATGCGGACCACTAAGGCTGCTGGTTCCCGGCGCCAAAACACTTTCAAACTCTGTCCGTGTAAACGCGCCTCTAAAACGCTTCATATAAATCGCTTTGTCTAGATCGTTTCACAATTCCCTGTGTAAACACGGCTTTAGAGTAATGCTTTATATGATGCCATGCATCATGATTTGTTCATATTCCTTGCTATTTTTCATTAACTATGCCGGGGATTTTGATTCTAAGAAAAGTAATTATTAGAAAATAGCGTGATTGTTCCCCAGTAAAAATGACTAATTTCAAAGTACAAGCACCACACTGTTATAGACAAATTATGGATATATTATTATTATTCATGGGAACTTTTGTTCTTCATTGAAACTGCAAAGAGCTGTTTAAGCCCATTCTAATGATATATTCTGTTAGATTAAATAATGGTTATGACTGGCTTAGAATAATTAGATAATGAATATGGGTGTCTTAGAATAATTAGATAATGGCTATGTGTGGCTTAGAATAAGTAGATACTGGTTACATATGGCTTAGAAAAAGTAGGCACTGGTCATGACTGACTTAGCATAAGGAGATAATGGCTACTTATAGCTTAGAATAAGTAGATAATGGTTACAGATGGCTTAGAATAAGTAGAGACTGGTTATGCCTGGCTTAACATAAGGAGATAATGGCTAGGTATGGCTTAGAATAAGAAGATAATGGTTACATATGGCTTAGAATAAGTAGACACTGGTTATGGCTGGCTTAAAATAAGGAGATAATGGCTATGCATGGCTTATAATAAGTAGATAATGGTTACATATGGCTTATAATAATTAGACACTGGTTATCACTGGCTAACAATACGGAGAAAACGGCTATGGGTAGCTCAGAATAAGTCTATAAATAGGTCCGGAAACAAGTTCATTATCTCAATGCAGGAAATTGTAGCGCTTGATGGGGTGATTTAAGCTCCATATATATGTGTGTATGTGTTTATATATGTGTAAATACGCATATATATGCATATATATATACACATACATACACCTATATACGCATGTATGATCAGGTATATGCATATATGTGCATACATACGTATATATACACGTACATGTACATAATAGATGCATATATGGGCACATATAGCATATATACGCATATATCTATGCATATATGCAATGGGTGACCACTGAGGGAGGGTGCAGGTGTGGAGTGGAATTACTCTGTCCATCTGTCTGACTTTACCGGAACTGACTTTACCCGACTTGAGTTTACCCGACTTGACTTTACCCGACTTTAACCAACCTTACTTTACCTGTCCTGACTTTACCCCACTTGACTTTACCCGACTTGACTTTACCCGACTTGACTTTACCCGACTTGACTCTACCCGACTTGACTTCACCCGACTTGACTTTACTTGATGTAAGTCTACCCAACTTGACTTTACTTGACTTAACTCTACCCAACTTGACTTTACCCAACTTGACTTTACCCCACTTGACTTTATCATTTTGATTTTAAGCTAAGATTCCTTATACACGGTATGCGGTATGCGGCTTGTGGCATGCGGCATGCAGTATGCGAATGGGAGGATTCCTTCTACATGGTATGCGGCATGCCTCTGCCCACCACGACCACTACTATATGTGTCCCATCCCCACCCCTGTGTGTGACCGTTCCGTAATGATCAGTCACCTCTCCTTGTCTAAAACTAATGGACATGTCCGACTGAGCTTTCTATTCGCATACTGCCTGCTGCATGCCGCATGCCGCACCGATCGCTATAGGGACCGATTGAGTTGCCGCATTTGCATTCGCATTCGCATTTGCATTCGCATCCCGCGTGTAAGGGATGTAGCCCATTGACTTCAAGGCGTTTCGATTTTTTGCCACATTCGCATTCGCATACCGCATGCCGCATGCCGCGTGTAAGGAATCTTAGCTTTACCCGACTTGACTTTACCCGACTTTACCCAACTTTAACCAACCTTACTTTACCCGACCTGACTTTACCTGACCTGACTTTACCTGACCTGACTTTACCCGACCTGACTTTACCCGACTTGACTTTACCCGACTTGATTTTACCCGACTTGACTTTACCCGACTTGACTTTACCCGACTAGACTTTACCCGTCAATCTATAAATATTATACGCATACCAGACGCGGTGGCCGAATCAGTAGAGCACAGGCGTTCCGTGTGGAAGGTCGGGAGTTCAATTCCCGGTCGAGTCAAACCAATGACTTACACAATTGGTATTTGTTGCTTCCTAGCCAGGCACTCAGCATTATTAAGATAGGGCAAGGATGGGTTGGCTCAGTATCAGGATAATGTGACTGAATGGTGTATCGAGTCATGGTGTAGGTTGCCTGGTCTCCCAGTGGGGCAACACTGTAAAGTCACCATCAGTGGGCACTGTCACAAGTCGGTAGGCCTACTCTTCGTGATATGACCTTAGATGATGCCAGGATATAAAACTCCAACAACCAATCGAACAATCCCATCATCAAATACCTCTGTTCTTTATGTCCACCCATCTCTACCCTGTCAGTTTCCGACTGGCATCCATCCACCAAACCACACACCTCCCCACTGCCCACACACCCACCCATACACCCACCCACGCACGCACATCCATCCACTCCCATGTCAGCCAGCACGGCCAGCACGACCAGCCTTAGGATAGATTCTGCGTGATTCCATCTGCACCCACTCACCCCACAATATAATCTCAGGGGAAGCTGGGTGGGTGGCTTGGAGGTGGGAGGGGTGGGTGGGTGGGATGTGGGAGGGGGTTAGATTATAATCTAATGAAGTTGTACTTTTCAGTAACGCACCCTGCACTTACTTAGATTATCCAGCTGTGAAAAATGACTTGAACATTAAAAACAAACATATATATATACCTTCCAGACAGAACTTTCAAGCTGTTCATTCCTGGAATTAAGCCCGGTGGAAACAAGGCGACATTGAGAGTTTATCTTGTTTGTTTTCAACTCCTGCCATTGTTTTATATAAGTATAAGTACCATATATGCATGTATTTTTGAAGAGTTCAGGCGCAAGTCCACGTAAACGGCAATCCAAAAAATGTAGTTTAAATAAAAGATTCTTACTTTACAATCATTTTTTAATTCTCACTAATTCCACTTTTCTTATGATCTATTGGTTAAGGAACAATGAACTAAAAAGTAGAAATATACCAAAATAAAATTGTTGAAGGTTCGAATCCAAAGTTTATCTCAATTTTTGGATTGGCCTTTATGGGGTTTTGCGCCAGAACTCTTCATATATATATGTCAGTATTTTCATTATTATTGTAAGGACATTATTATTATTGTCATCGTTGCTCTCAGGGGCAGACAATGAGTGCCAGGTTTCAATGGCTGTGGGGAAATGAGGGTCATTTGCTGGGTAAAAGGTGCATATGAACGCAGTGTAGCTAACACAAGTGACAATATTTGGAAAATACTGCCAGCTGCAACACAAAATGCAGAATACATATGAGTGTTTAAGAAACTACTAAAAAATAATGTAACCTAGAGATACAGATGATGTTTAAATGGATTAACACAAAGTATAGTGAAAACTGGATTTTAGACTGATTGTAATCTACAAACAGTTACAAAACATAAACAAGAAGCAAGACGACCTAAATTATTACTAAAACTAAATTCCAAAGATTTGAATCAAATTGGACTATTGCTGCCCAGCAGTGAAAACAAGTATTAACGCACTTATCTATTATAAGCAAGGTAAATACGTTCATGAACAAAAAAACACACACAAAATCCCAGACATAGTTCACAGTCCGCAAAAGAACAACAAGGCGCAGTGGCCGAATCGGTAGAGCGCGGGTCTCGTGTGTGGAAGGTCGGGAGTTTGGTTCCCGGTCGAGTGAAAACAATGACTTATAAAATTGATAATCTTTACTTCCTAGCCGGGTGCTCAGCATTACTATGATAGGACAATGACTGGCTAAGTGTCAGGATAATGTGACTGAATGGGATATTGGGTCATGGGACCAGTGGCCTGATTTCCCAGTGGGGCAGCACTATAAAGTTGCCATGAGTGTGCACTATTACAAATTGGTACCCATCCCGATATGTCCTTAGATGTTGCCACGACATAATAGTCCAAGAATGAATGCCACCTTTAGGCTAAAAGTTAAGGGAGTCTGATTACGCAGTAAAAACAGTGATGTCAGGGGTATGTTAAAGCTGCATAGTCCGATGAACTCATCAAGTTTTCAAAACCAAAACAATGACCGAAATTTGATTCTACATATCTAGATTAGATACGGATGCACTTATTAAACAATTGTCGCCCCACAGAAGGGAATAATGAGGCAATTGAATAGACCATGTTACTGCAGAATGCTATGGTGTCAGATTGTTGGCAAGCTTGCCAACATTAATATTGCATGGTTGCACTTCAAATAGCTGAAATGTTATCCACTTAAAATAAAAGGTACTTCAAGCTAAAGTGGGCTACATTATAACGATCAACCTAATGTATTTATCTCAGAAAATTTCTGAAACTCAAAACCATCGGACTATGCAACTTTAAGCACCAGTCACACTATGGCTTGCGACTGCTTGCAACTGCTTGCAACCACATTGCTAGTACATTGCACCAAAGAACCCCAGTTACCGGCAACCTCTTTGCAACCAAAGCAATGGTCACCGATCTTGTTGCCACCATTTTGGCTGGAAGGAGGTTTTCAGTGCAGTGGCTGCAACCTCCTTGCGACCACAATGGTCGCAGCTAGTTCGGCGACCACTTGCAACCATTTTGCGACCACTTGCGACCTCTTTGCAACCAACTTTGTTGATGTGGTCGCAAAGTGGTCGCAAGCAGTAAGTAGTATGACTGCGTAGTGTAATGTGCGTGTTACTCGCCAGGTGGCGCGTTGCAAAGTGCATGCATTGCAGTTTGGAAACGAGGTTGGACGAGATGGGCAGGGGGAGGGGAGCCCGGAGGTTATGGGCTTGAATCGATTGGTTGGGGGCGGGGCGGGGCGGGGCGGGGCGGGGCGGGGTGGGGCGGGGCGCGGCGGGGCGGGGCGGGGGGGGGGGGGCGAGGGGGGCGGGGGGCGGGGGGGGGGGGCGGTGAAGGTGGGGTGTGGTGGGGAGAGGATGGGCGGGGCCGGGTAGGGCGGGACGGGGTTGGGTGAAGAGGGGCTCCAGCTGTAACCGACTCTATTAATTTGACAGAGCATGTATTCCCTTCTATAGAACAATAAATACATGCTTCATGACTGAGTCGCTATTTAAATCACATATGGGAGATCCAATCTAAGTGAGTGCTTTGCTTTAGAAAATCTGTTACTTTCACTGGACTCTGAGGGGAATGTCGATATATATGCGCCGGGCATTATGCCTCGCGATATTATGCCCTGGAGGCATTACCAACCGCCTCATAGAAAACGTCCTAATGCATTGCAGGTATTTTTTAAATTCAAATTATGGCACCGTTTTGGGAGGTTTGCTTACAGCACACCACCTCAATCAATCACACATTTCCTAGGTTACATTCCCACTAGAGTACAACCCCATTAAACCAAGCTCGGTTAAACCAAACGATCGGTTAATCCAAACTTTTTTCGGCGGCCTGGCAAAATACTATCATTTATCATATACAAAAGTTGGTTAAACCAAAGTTGGTTAATCCAAAGTATCGGTTAATCCAAACAAAATTGTCAGGCCCCAGGCCACTTCCGTTACGGTTAAACCAAATTTGCATGTGGTTATAAGGTCATCTGAGACCTTTTTATATGATAAATGGTAGAATTTTTCCGGGCCACCGAAAAAAGATAGGATTAACCGATCATTTGGTTTAACTGAGCTTGGGTTAACGGGGTAATACTGTATATACATACAAATAATAATCAAAGTGTCCACATACATTGTATATTACATTCATAATGCACCTACGTTTTTGCCAAAGCCAAGTCAAAGTCGAAGCCAAAGCTCAGTTAAACCTGTGATCGGTTAATCCCAACAAATTTCTAGGGTCCATTCATGTTTGGTTTAACATGGTTATACTGTACCAAGTTCCGACCGTACACTATTGCCTGTAAACCCTCTGTGTACAATACTTGTTAGAAAGCGGAGAGCTTTGGATCTATTGCTAATAAACAGGCTTATTGTGTAGTTGGGATGGTTTTAGGTTTCTGCAATATTCAGCTGAATGTATTGAGCTACATTATAATAACTGACTTTTACTTTATTTTTGAGTAACCTTTTATTTTAACGTGTTAAATTTTGATTATGTTTGAAATGAAAATACAATAAAACCTCTCCACCTGACAACTTCCACAGATCGACCAATCCCTATATCGATCACTTTAGTTGGGTCCCAACAATACCATTGTAACCATATTCTAACTCCCGAAACTGACCACCTCCCTAAATGGACTACTTAAAGTCGGTTCCATGGTCGGTCGATTTAGAGAGGATTTACTGTATGCTAATTTAATTTCAGTGTGCCCACTTCAAATGCTAGATATGCCTAAAGGACCTTGTGAACCCGTTTTCAGATATCGATGCAGAGAAGCACCAGGCTGCATTAAATATCAAATTAATTAGATTGAAACCTTGTAGATTTTGGTTGATAAAATCACTTGTTTTCAACGGGTTATGCAGGTTTAAGCAGTGTACTCGGTATAGGATTTGGCCCCAATTGGCCCCTGGTATATTTGGTAGTCTGCAGAGATCTCCCAGGCAAGGAGCAACATGGACATATTGGTGTGGGTAGCGTGATTTTATTATATTAGGAAGCCTAGTTAGACTAATGCTTAACATACTAGCCTGAGCATGAGAGTGGTGTGTTGTCATATCCGGATGAGACTTGCGCAAAGTACCACCTGACGGAGTATGTTCCTCTTCAGGTCAAACATGCAGCCATTGAGTTTGTGAAATTCTTCCGCCCATCTGGCCTTTGTCTTCGTACCATGAAGATATCTGCCCACTGATGCCGTGTTGACAACAGCTATTTCCCCCATAACTGGGAGACTCGCGGAGGGCGGGAGCATCTAGCTTCCTGTATAGGTCCCAATAACCTAAAGTAAGAGGTGGGAAGACAACATTGTCATGAATGAGCGGGTGCTCATTCGGGGTCATTGCAGGGCATGCGGCTTGGCAGGGTCCGCCCCCCCCCCCAACTGTGGCCAGGGGGGGGGAAACACACACAACCACTCCTCCTGCCAATCACTGCTACTGGCCGCTCCCTCCTCACTCACTCCCTGCCACCATCACACATTGCCCATCAGCCAATCACAGCCCACTCAGAGCTGACAAGCATCAGCTCTCCCACACCCATGGTCACTCCGCATCACCCATCCGGACTGACCGCGACTCTCTTTTTACCCACCCACCCACATGGCAAAATTGTAACCCATATTATATTACTCATACATTAATTTAATTATCTTAATTAACACACTGAATTTGTATTAATGAATTAATCATGAATGTATTATTCATAATTAAAATTGATTACTCATAATTAACCCACTACTGCTATCCTGCTAGTTGCTCTCTCTTCACCTCACCTCACCTTGCTTGCATGTCACACTTCACGCATTCCACTCCCAGCTCCCTGACTCTGATCACCACATGACATTGTTCCTTGCAGCTCTCAGATCGTCAGAGCTGACCAGAAACCACACATGTAAAGCCCCCGGGGGCTGCCTGGAATAAAGCCATGTTATCCCAACTCATGCCTACTCGTTCTTGTGCCATTGCTGCAATGAGGGAAGGACAGGATGGTGTAGCCAAATCGGTAGAGCACAGGCTTCCAGTTAGGAAGGTCGGGAGTTCGAATCCCAGCCGAGTCAAACCAATGACTCGGCTGTATAAAATTGATACATATCACTACCTAGCCTAGGTTGATCTTTATGATTTACTTTCTTTAGTTTTATATAACCTTTATTATGAATAAGTTACTATGGAGACATTCGAAGTGAAAACATTGATAATACAGAATACTGGATGCCATAGGCTTCAGCGGTGATATGTTTGACTAAACTGACTTAATACGCGCTTCTATGGAGCAATACATGTATAATAAATGAATGTATAATAAGTGCCTCATTACGTCCAAGTTGTTAATATGGGATCAACTCGAGGCTAGTGTTTTGGTTTTGACAATATGTTACTTTCATCGGGATATGCTGCTTTGCACTATAAAGTGTACACAACACGTAACGGAATATAGCGGATAGCGAAAATGGAGTATCTGGGAATGGCGTCAGTATCAGATTACTAGGCATTGTAGAACTCTGCTTGCTCATAATTAGCATCTCTGGAAAGCCTTTGGAAATTTGTGAATGATGTGATAATATTGATATGCATACACTCATATCTGTCATATGTGCTCATATGTGCTCATATTATACATATACACCCATATTTACCTATATTTAACTGTATTTACATATATTTACATGTGTATTTACATATATTTACATAATCCTCCATATAGTTACATGTGTTTAAATATATTTTCATTTAAATACATGTATTTACATGTATTTACATGCATTGACAGGTGATTACATATATATATACATGCTTACATATATGTACATATATATATATATTCACATATATACATACACATATACACATATGTAAATATATAATGTACACCTGTGCACATACATATCCATGTATGTACATATACACACATATAGTAAATATGCATATGTGCTTATATATATATATATATATATATACATATATATACATATACACACGCATCTACATATACTTATGCATATGGATACTATTAGAATATCGATAGATACCTTCGCACATCTATTCCAGTGAAAAACTATCCTTGAAATTCACCGACTCAAACAATTTCTTTATTAATCCGATTTAATCCGATTGTCGTGTAGTGTGAGCCGGCCTTGCAGCACCCATTGCCTAGCTGCTTAAAGCTCTCAGTCTCAGTGGAGATGCCAGCCGGTCTACACTTAACCTTCTCTTCACTTAACTTCCTTCGTCTGCACCTTGCTGACACTCGCTCCCGGTTATCTGGTCCTGAGCTGTGTGTATATCATACAGTATAGCATGTTACTTACGCATTGTTCGTGATGCTCAGCAACACGGGTAATTTGGCATTCGATCGCCGTCATAGCTCTACAGCCTTAAGCATAATACAGGTGCTGCCACCTAGCTACTTTTGCCGGTGGTTCTTTCTGACTTATACGCCAGCGCCGCCTGGTTTCTTATTTGATACGTAAATACTTCGAGAATGCTGGCTCTGCCTGTCCGACCTGCCCTCTGCGGTCGTTAGCTCGAACTAGCGGACTAATTAGCTATATAAGGCCCGTCTCAGCGGCAGACCACCACACCCACAAGGACACTGGCTGGCTCTGAACTGCCATCCCGCCCACCCCTCTAAAACATATAGGGCAAGGGTAAAAGCTTGTTGACCTCTTTGTCATAACTCATTGATTACCTCACTGTGCTTATTCTACGGAACTTAATTGTGCTTACTAAAATTGACATGTGCTTACTACTTGACTCATTATCGAAGACAAATAAATCCAACTTTAAACTCATATGCAGTGTCGGTGTCTAATTGTGTGGAGGCGTTCCATATCTAGCATTACAGTAAATGGATGGATACTTGCCATGCATGTCTCTCCAACATTAGTGAGGATATATCTTCTCTTGATCTTCTCTGTGAAGTTTGTTTGTTGTTGTTTTACATCCGAGCAGCATCTAAGGTCATATGCGGATGGGTACCGACTTGTGACAGTGTGCACACATGACAATTGTATAGTGATGCCCCACTGGGAGACCAGACCACCAGCCGGGCTACACTTAACCTTCTCTTCACTTACCTTCCTTCTTCTATACCTTGCTGACACATATTCCTGGTTATCTGCTCCTGATATGTGTGTATATTATACAGTATAACATGTTAATTGTTCATGTTTACTTAAACATGGTAATTGAATAGTTGAGATTGACAATACTCTTTCTATAGACTCCTTAGCCACTGCCACCTAGCGAGAAAGGACTTGAACTATCACTATCTGCCAGATGCTGACTATTGCGCCACCTATGTAATGCTTTAGTAACTGCTATGAGCGGTTTCAAATCACTTAGTCATTAGCGTTCCAACCATCAAGACGTATATGATAGGCTCAACAAACTTTATCTGACGCAATCACCACTACAGAACAATGCCAGGTACACTAACAGCATGCAACACATGCGCTCACGAACCATCACCACATCAAACTCCTGCTTGACAAAAGTTAACTTGTGGAAGGCCAAATTCAATGGTGGTACCGGCAACCTCTTGTTAAAATATACGGATTTTCGGTTAAGAATTATATATTGGCAGAGAGCATTATTATTCTTGGATGCTGGAGTGGGAACCAGGTTATGTAAACTGAAGGTAATAGAATCCCACTCCCATTGTACATGATACTGAGTGATGTGAAATATATGTTATATGTGATGCTGGAGTTAATGAAGAGAGTTTCTATAAAAGAGACAGTACATGATTATTGAAATGTTTCTCTATGTGTTCATAAAGAATACAATAGGAGGAAAAGAACAATTTTACTATATATATCTATATACATATCTGTAACTGTATGCAACATCCTGTCCACTCGGGACCACCGACTGACCCACCTGCCTAATTTGCATATGTATAGAGGCACCACTTGCAGCTGGTTTGAGTGACAGCCCCTACTGGGGGTGGCCACCCACCCAGTCTGTGGGGAGTGTCTCATTGGCTGGCTGGGGAATGTCCGGTCACCTGACTCCCTTGGCCTATCCTGACCACACACTAGTCTCAATTAAGTAATTATTCAAAATTCTGCTTCTGAGACACTGAAGAGAATAACTCTCATCCTGGTTCTGGAGTGAGACACACCTACTTTAGAGCAGGAACCCAAGACACTCTGTCTGATGCTATCCAAATTCATCTATTCAAATTGAGTGCATCCACAGCCACAGGACTCCTGTCCCATGGGGTGTGGGCACTGCTTCAGTATACCGGCTAAAGTGACAATGAGAAATAGTGTGGGCAGTATATGAGGAGTGCAGGTGCTAGGTCACATGTAAGGGGGGTGACAGGAGTTGCTGCCAATAAAGCACAACTTATTCACTGTTCATCTGTGTGACTGGTTTTTCTTCCTATTTCCAGACATGGTTAAATTGATTAGGCTCATTGCATCACAGGTGAAATGAAGGGGGAGAGTTTTGTAATTACATAGGGTGCTCACAGCAGCAGAGCACTCCGTGTTTTTATACTCTGTCGGCCCGATGAAAATTCATTCAAGCCGACCCGAGGTACGGCTTGAGAAGCGGGCTGACAGCGCAGACTCAGTGACCATCACCTACAGCGGAGATAAGGTAGGCTTATTCATCAAGCCCGCATGACTGGTACAGCTGAAATTCAACATCAAATAACAAAGATTTCCGATGGCCTTAACCGATGCATCGATTACATCCAACACAAGGCCGGAAAAGGACGCAAATCCCCCTCACCCACATTAATTATATCACTTCCGCCTCGTCATTAATTACTGATCAATGCGGCCATCCTAAAAAAATAGAAGACAAAAAGAAAATTAAATTTGAAAGAAATATTGAGAAATAACGAGAAATAAGAAATAACAAGAAATAACAAGAAATAACCAAGAAATAACAAGAAGCAAGACAGAACAAGAAATAAATGATAAATAACTAAGAAATGACTAAGAAATAACTAAGAAATAACTAAGAAATAACCAAGACATAAATAAGAAATAACTAAGAAGTAACTAAGAAATAAATACGAAATGAATAAGAAATAAATAAGAGATAAATAAGAAATACATTAGAAATAACTAAGAAATAACTAAGAAATAACCCAGAAATAACTCAGAAATAAATCAGAAATAAATAAGAAATACATAAGAAATAAATAAGAAGTACAAAGAAAAATAAAGTGAAATAAAAAAGAAATACAGATATAAAAGAGAAATAAAAAGAGAATACAAGAAATAATGAAAATAACTAAAACAAGGAAGTACAAAAAAGAAGATTTGTTTTAAGAATAACCAAATAAAATTAAATAAATAAATAAAAATCATAACCCAGGGTTAGGAAATATGTCATCAGTAGACTGTCATCAGTTAACATTATGGATAAAGTATTTTAAAGCTTTTGTTTCGTGCATTAAGTTGTCTTCCTGAAATCATGATAATGTCATGATTCGGCATAAGACTGGCATACTTGCCTAGTGTAGTGGTGGATGGAGACATGGTGGTCAGGGGGCGCCAAAGGATAGTTCGCAGAAAAATGGCTCACCAAGACGTGAACAGAATGTGGCGAACTGCGAATGGTGGCTGAGAAGATGTGAAAGCCGACTGGTGAATTGCGTGGGTGGAAATTGAACTCGTCCATCTACCGGAAGGAGTATCCATGAAGCAGTGGGCAGGTGAGACACTGAGAGGGGAGGCGTATTGTTCCTGGTGAATCAAGCGCAATGTGAACATTGTGACTTATTCACTGTGACCAGACGGGATGGTGAGGGTTTGTCTCCCGCTATGGTAGATCGTGGGATTCGAACCTATGGGTTCGAACCCTGGTGGAGTCAATGACTTAAACATTGATACTTGTCGCTCAGATACTCAAGTGGTCAGCATTATTAGGACAGGGCAATGACTGGTTGGCTCAGTGCCAGGATACTATGACTGAGTGGGATATCAAGCCAGAGTGCTGGCAGCCTGGTCTTCCAATCGGGCAGCACTGTAAAATCGCATTAGTGCGCACTGTGATACCAGTGAATACAAACGTATTTATTTCACTGTTCATTTTAAAATTGATGTAAATGCATGGGCAGAGCCTTTCCCAGTCATATGATTTATATAATAAAGAATAGTTTCAACCATATCATGTTTGTGTATCTCTCTAGCAGAACTGACATACATCAGCGTACATATGGCACATATGTGGATATCCCTATATATATATATATATATATATATATATATTATTGGATACATTAATTGATTAAGCAGGGGAAATTTCAATCGCGGACGATTGGTCTTCCTCATTCCACTGCTCCTTGCCCTGTCCTAATGCCGAGCGCCAGTCTAGCAAGTGACAAGTATCAATTTTGAAGTCATCAGTTTGACTTGACCAGGGTTTGATCCCACGATCTACCAACACGGGAGACGGACGTTCTAACCCATTCAGCCATCCCATTACACCTATGCTATATTAGTGGTTATAGAACGTTCGCTGTTGAGGTGGTTAAGTGAGAGCTATTCCGGGCCACAGCTCTTCCCAACCACTCACTATTCCAATATGTTAACATGGTTTTAGTTACCATCTCCACACCTGTTGTTTTCAACACCTGTTGTTGCCATCACACTATCACTACTTACTGGAACGCTTTCGATGCGATGAGATAATGGTAACAGATACTTAAAGTTGTATAACATGTTCAAAAGAAAACACTGACCTAGATTTGATCCAACGTAACCATATGAGCTCCTCATGGTCATCATCATCACCATTATCACCACCATCATTATTATCGTCATCCTCCTCCTCATCCTCCTCCTATCATCATCATCATCATCCTCATCATCATCGTCATCACAATCATCCATTCCTTAACCACGAGGGTTGCATTCATGTCGAATTAATAGGGCTGTGCCACTGCAAGACCAGGCTTTCAGCACCATGACCTGATATCCCACTCAGCCACATTATCCTGATATTGAGCCAACATCCCCTTGCCCTATCCTATTAATGCCGAGCGCTTCACTAGCAAGCAAGAAGTATCAATTTTCTAAGTCATTGATTTGACTCGACCACGAATTGGACTCTCGTCCTTCCGCTTTGTATCCTTGGAGGAACACCTGGCAGATGTTTCATGTAATCAGCTAGCTGTGTAATATAATAGATCCAGGCACCCACTACCAACATGCACAAACCGAATTAAATCACAGAAGAAACGCCCAGTTCCTAATTGATATCAAAGCATCCTAGTGTCAATGTAATTGTTTTTTAGATCCATCAAGCTGACACCATGGCAAACGGTCCAAAGCCCAATCAGAAAGCATCATGTAATCCATTGCCATCTCCATTGGCTCCCTCTGGTGTCAAATATCAGCTGCTTAAACAGACTGGTGGCCACTAATGGAACTAACAGAGCTCCCTGGAAAGGAACCAAATAGACATGAGTCGCTCTACCGATAGGGTGGTTTGGTTGGTTGCTTGTTGGAGGTTTTACATCCTGGCAACATCTAAGGTCATATCAGGATGGGTGCCGACTTGTGACAGTACGGACTCATGGTGCATTTATAGTGCTGGCCCACTGGGAAATCAGGCCACCAACACCATTATCTGATATCCCACTCATTCACATTATCTTGACACTGAGGTAACCAGTCCATGCCCTATCCTATTAATATCCAGTGTCAGGCTAGGAAACGACAAGTACAACTTTTATAAGTCATTGGTTTGACTCCAGTGGGAACCAAACTCCCGACCTTCACCAAGCGAGGCCCGCGCTCTACACAGATAGGGTGATTGCATCTGAGAACCTAGCTAGTGTAATGGTTAGCACACTAGCCTGGAATCATAAGGAGTGAGGCTTAAAATCCCACACGAGGCCCGATATTACCGATTTTCATCACCCCACCTCCGATAACTGAATAGTATTGTCGTGGGGGTGATGAAAATGGGAAATATTGCGCCTAGAGCGGGACTCGAATCCACATCTCTTTGCATTCCGAGCCAGTGTCCTAAACATTACACCACCTAGGCTCCCTGACATCACCATGCTACCCACACCTACCTGTCTATGCGGCTCCTTGCCTGAGAGGTCAGTGCAGACCACTACACTCGTCCCCCTGGAATTGTAAGTCTTTTAATGCATACAATTACATAGATACAGGCAATGCAACACACTTACATACACAGGGTAGGTTCAACAACTATACAGCACATAGCTTGTACAGGATCATGGTCACAGCAACCATTGTCGTGGGGGTGATGAAAATGGGAAATATTGCGCCTAGAGCAGGACTCGAACCCACATCTCTTTGCATTCTGAGCCAGTGTGCTAACCATTACACCACCTAGGCTTCCTGATATCAACACACCACCCATGCCTACCTGTCTATGCGGATCCTTGCCTGAGAGGTCAGTGCAGACCACTACAGTATCAAGCAGCATGAGTCTCTTCCTCCTCCCACCATGTGATCCACTAAGCAGGGCGGGGGGTGGTGGAGTGTGGGGGGGGAGCTCTGTCAGCTGTACTGAATCTCCTAGCCCTCACCCACCCAGGCCCACCTGCCCCCGCCCACCCAGGCCCATCTGCCCCACACCCTGCTTGTCGGACTGACTGCTGCACATACAGCAAGCACTTCTTAACCACTCCACCGGAAGAAGTCCAAAGAAGAGAGCTTCCTATTGGCTATCGTGATAAGGTGCAGAACCATCATCTACATCAGATACCTTAAATATATTTATAAAGCAACAAGACATACCCGATGAAATGATGCGATGTACCTATAATAACCCATAGCCGAGCTATTGCGGCTAGCTAAGAGAAGCATGATATTTGTGGCAGCACACATCTGGAATGAACAACCAAGCACAACCAGAAAATAAAATCCGTACAAAATACCTATGCATAAACCAAAACGACCTACCCCAGGAACCAAAGGAGAATGTAGCCATCAGAAGGTTTCGGTGTGTCAGCATTATTACCCATCGAGAATGGTAATTGTGAACCAGGAATCACCGAGGTAAATGTACTTACACATTACTAATGAACCGTTCTCGATAATAAACCACAATCTAATGACTAAAGCTGTTCAGCATTGAAAACAAGTTCCATTGTGAACTTATATGTTATGGACAGGATACATAAACCATCAATGAAGTCTTTTCTTTTAATAAAAGCCCTTCTTTCTGCTGCGCCTAGTTACACCTATGCAGGTTCCTCTCCATTCAATGCCCTTCCAGCTAGCAACACGCACCCAACCACCTTTGTGAAATGTCGTCTGCTTTTCACTTATCTGTAAAAACAGATGATAGCCAACGATGTCGCCTATTTGTCATACCACACAATTTGTCTTTGGAAACTAGCCCCATTTCATGTGGTTGTATTGTGTGTTTTTCTGTATAAGCATGACCTAATTTTGAGAGAGGTTACCTCTGAATGATAGCAGATGATGTTTTTTTATTCTCTAGTTTTGTGTTGCTTTTTTCATTTAATAAATGAATTTTCTTCATGTATATCTTGTGTCAGTACTGTAGCACTGCTCTTCCGACCGCAAGTATTAAATATACATCGATTTTTTACATGGTTTATATAGTTATTGTTCGTTGGATAAATCTAGAATGAGAGAACACAGGATTTAACTTCTCTCTTTCTGAGCAGTTGATGCAATGATGACCAGTGGTGAATACCTGACACCCTGGAGGAAGATGCTCCCTCGTAAGGGATAAGCAGGTGGCCAGAAGGGGTGGATTGTGTAATGTTATCGACCAGACGGGATGGCCGAATGATTTGGGTAGATCGTGGGATTCGAACCCACGGATTTCAATTTTTGTTGAGTCAAACCAATGAATTAAAAATTGATAGTTGTCACTTCCTAGCAATGCACTTGGCATTATTATCATGTGATGGATACCGACTTCTGACAGTGTGCACGCATGGCTACTTTATAGTGCTGCCCCACTGAGAGACCAGGCCACCAGGGTCAGGACCCAATATCCCACACAGTCACAATGTCCTGATACTGCGCTAACCAGTGAAGCAGTGATATTGCCATATCCTATTTATGCTGAGCGCCAGGTTAGGTAGCGACAGGTATCAAATTTATGAATCATTGGTTTGACTCGCCTGGGATTCGAACTCTCGACCTTACGCACGGGAAGCCTGTGCTCTACCGATTAGGCCAACTCATCTGGCACTTGTCGGTTACAAGAATTTATCTTCAACCGTGTACCAAAATTCCCACCCCACACCACTTTGCAAACCCAAACCGTGTCCAACTGGAGGGATTGCCGTCAATCCGTCGCCTAGTAAATAGGTTCAGCACATCCCAACATGAGGGTTCTACAGGTTTGCTTTGAGAAGGAATCAGTTGCAGTGGCCCAATTGGCAGAGTGTAGGCCTCCCGTGCTGGATATCAGGAGTTTGATTGCCGGTCGAGTCAGACCAATGACTTCCAAAGTTGATACTTGTCGCTTCCTAGCTTGGCGCTTGGGATAAATAGGATACGGAACAGGACTGGTTAGCTCACTGTCATGAGTATGCGAATGAGTGGGATATTGGGTCATGGTACTGGTGGCATGATTTCCAAGTTGGGCAGAACTATTAAGTTGCCACTAGTGCGCACTGTCACAATATGGTACCCATTCTGATATTACCCTATATGTTGCCACGATGTACAACTCCAACAACTCCATCAACTAACCAATCTTTGAGATTCTGCAGTAGGCTAGTCAACAGTTGGAGGGGGGGGGGGGCTGGCTCTTATCAATGATTGGGGGTATACCTCTTAGCAATGTTAGGGTGAAAGCTATCTCATTGCAAATATGTCAGTCAATAAGTTGATCATGTGGCCTAAGAAATTTTGATTTTGAGTTATTGTTCAAGTGGTTTTATTCCTGTAAATTAAATGTCAGTGCTAATGCTTTGGTCTCCCAGTTATATGGCAAATGCCAATACACAAAAAAAAACTAAAAAAACTAAGTTATATCGACATAGATAGAAAATCACTGGAAAATAAGTAAAGACAACAATGAAGCATCAGGGGAGAGAACTATGTTAGCTATGTTAGACTAAATTATCGTCGAATAGTCCGATGGTTTTTGAGTTTCGGCCATTCTTTGTACATAGATAACAAGTATTACGATGATTGATAGAGTATACCATACTTCCTTTAATTTGAATTAATATTTTGTTTAAAGATTATCATTGCAGCTATTTGAAGTGAAACCATAAAATGACGATTTAAAAGACTTACAATTCCAGGGGGACAAGTGTAGTAGTCTGCACTAACCTCTCCAGCAAGAAACCGCATAGACAGGTAGGCGTGGTTAGGGTGGTGACATCAGGGAGCCTAGGTGGTGTAATGGTTAGTAAACTGCGCAAAATGCAAAAGACGTTTGTTTGATTCCTTCTCTAGGCTCAACATTTCCCATTTTAATCAACCGCACAGCATATGCAAGCTTCGCTGTTCTCTGTCCCCCAAAGCCTATATAGGTGGTACACATTATCACACTCATTCAACCAATTGCAGGGTTCTAAGTGCAGAATCTACTGTTCTAAATATATAATAATAATATATTAACATCCATAGAGTGGGATTGATTGATTGATTAAAAATCAAGACAAAAAGCAAATTTGATTGATTGATTGGTGGTTGCTTAGCACCATGTTGGTAGTAAAGACCTTAATCACAGTGAGAAGTATTCAAGTTGTATTCCCTCATATTGTATTCAACCATCACTCTTACGCACAATGTAAAAGAATGCATATATTAGGGATGACAATCGCCTTCACTCCCTCCCCCACCACCACTAACACCACCACCACCACCACCAGCTCTACCCAGAAGTCTCACCAATCTGACATCTACACTGCTAACTGTTTGAGGACAAAATACCCACATGCCCAAGAAAGAAATCGGAAACCCTCCGAAAATCGGAAATATCTCATCCTGCTATATGTCAGGGAAGCCATTACTAGTTATGAACTTCATGTGTGCTGAAATTATGTGCAATCACGTGCATTCATAGACTGTTCACTTGTGGGATGTTCCCTTGTTCCATGTTCACTTGTGACCTTGTGACGTGTCACACAGGCAATGAACATGTTCATTCTCTATGTTCCGTGTCAATACACCACATTTGCCGTACACAAGGCCATATGGTCCCTGGGTCCAATCTTTGGCAATGGCCACTAGGCTAAACACAGGCACATTGTCTGTGTGCTGCACCACAATGTCATAAAGGAACATGTCACAAGGGAAGAGTCTATGGATACACAACCTCATAAGTCCTCATGCTATGTACCCTTTCCTGCATTGGCCTAAAAGCAGATGCTCTTATATTGCCAAAGGAGATTGTGATGCAAATGACAGACATTAGTGAAGCGCTGTAGTAACTGGAGGTTGTTTGAATAAAATGTACTTGTCTCACTTTGCACGCAGTCACTCAGCTTTGATGTGTAACATGAGTTAATAGATTATTATTAAATTACATAAAACACAATTATTTTACTTTGCATTGTTCATGTTGCACAAGCAACACGTGTAATTCAGAGTGTGGGACCGAATCACCAATTGGCACTGACAACGAACACTGGCGCCACCTCACCACTTCCAAGCAGAGAGTAACTCAAACAAAGAGCAATACAAGAAAGGGTAATACAAGCAAAGGATGTTGGCGCCAACATCGACAATACAAGCAAACAGTAATAACATGCAAAGTGGTATTCGTGCAAAAGTTAATGCAAGGATAGAGTAATGCAAGCAACGAGTAATGCAATGACAGGACAATGCAACACAATGAGTAACAACACAATGAGTAAAATAACCAACAAGTAACGCAACCGATGAGTAATGCAACACAGCGGTAATGCACCAATTGAGTAATATACCAAGAGTATAATGCAATAAAAGAGTAATATAAACAAAAGAGTGATACAACCAAAGCATAACTTACCAAAGAGTAAAGAAATCAAACATTAATGAACCCCCAAAAGTACTTTATCCAAGAGTAATGCAACCAAACGGTATTGCAACCAAACAGTAATTCAACCAAACAGTCATTCAACCAAGCATTAATGTAACCAAACAGTAATGCAACCAACAAGTATTGTACCTCAGCAGTAATGCCACCAAAACACAATTCAGTTATGCTAAATCAATATAACCACACACAACTGACAATAATTACTATTGAGAAAAAAAACAAAAAAACATTGTTTGTTCCACAACAAAAAACACTGTTGAATGAAAAGTAGGATGCAGTTTTATACCGCAAATGACCCTAATTTAATAACTAAAATGCCCCCCCCCCCCTCCCGTTATCGCGTAGTTGTTAGTGACTGTGGCCAGGTTGATTTGCAGAGGGAGGAGAATCTGTAGTGAACGGGGGCCAAGCACCAGGTAAAGGGAGGTGTCTGGTAGTATCGGGCCGTGTGCAAACAAACACCGCCCCGCCTCAGCGTCTACAAGTGCCGTTAGGGGGAGCCAGTGGGGGAGTGGGGTGATTGAGTGTATCTTCAAAACACACCGGCAGCAGCAAGGAAACCAACATTAAAAAAAAATATACAACAACTAAAAACATGATATATACAACAGCTACTTCCTATAATTTCTTTGTAGCCTAAGGTGTTTTGCGTAGCATTCTAGTTACCTAAATTCATTATCGAAATTGTTGATTGAGCAATGTTTGTTTGTTTTAGTTGTACACTTCCAAGCAGAGAGTAACTATCCCGATATAACCCTGCATACCATCTCCGGTCATATCAGGATGGGTACTGACTTTGGACAATGCACACTCATAGCAACCTTTATAGTGTTGCGTAACAGGGAGATCAGGCCGCTGGAACCATGGCCCAATATTCCACTCAATGATATTATCCTGACACTGAGCTAACCAGTCATTGGTATATCCTATTAATGCCGAGCGACAGGCTTGGTAACATCAAGTATCAATTTTGTAAGTGATTGGATTGACTCAGCCGGGATTCAAGCCCCTGACCTCCCACACAGGACGCCGGTGCTCTATGTATTCGGCAACCACATTCGGTCAGCAGTCCGATAGAGGGTGCTGTGATCCACTTTGCATAGTTTTAAGTGGAACTGTGAAGGGTTTGTATAGTGGGAACATTGATATCTAAGCAAGGTTGACCTCTGTAAGGCAGGATCAAGCGAGGTGGGAGGTTTGACAACTTGTGTACCTGGTACAACACACAGGAAGTAAATACCCAAGCAAGATACTTAAGTCAGATAGGTATAAATATGATTCATGAGAGACCGGTCATAGGGCTGACTCCTCCCTAAAAGCGGTCGGTTCCTTCCGGTGTGAAAAGGCTGGGTAAATTTATACTTGTCGCTACTTAGCCTGGCACCGAGCATTAATAGGAATGGACAAGGACTGGTTCGCTCAGTATCAGGCTAATGTGACTGTGTGGGATATCGGGTCATGGTGCTGGTGGCTGGGTCTCCCAGTGGGGCAGCGCTATAAATTTGCCATGAGTGCTCACTGTCATATCTCGGTACCCATCCTGATATAGCATTAGATATTGCCAGGGTAAAAAATTGGAACAAAGAAACTATGAATCATGGATGAAGTACAGAAACGGTTATTTCCAATGGTGGCACCATCTAGTGTCTGTCGAGAATTTTAAGACAGATTTAGTGAATCTGGATTGGCCTGACACACAAGGAGGCACAGGTAGGATCAGGCATCATAGATAGCCTAATGGTTAGGACGCTTGTCCCCGAATGGCAGACGATTGGATATCAGTTCTGCTCATGGGACAATGCGTCCTTAGTTTGTTTGTCACCCCGGTCAACCCGTAACCTAATTTTTGGAAATGTTAACCCTAATTATCATCACCACCATCATCAATATGACCAGACGGGATGGCCGAATGAGTTACGCATCAGCCTGCCATGTGGGTATTCAAAGTCAAACCAATGATTTAAAAATTGATACTTGTCACTTCCTAGCCAGGTACTTGGCATTATTAGGATATGGCAAGGACTGGTTGGCTCAGTGTCAGGATAATGTGACTGATATCAGGTCATGGTGCTGGCGTCCTTGTCTCCCAGTGGATCAGCACTGTAACGTCACCATTAGTACACACTGTCACAAGTCGATACCCATCACTATATGACCTTAGATGTTGTCAGGACGTAACACTCCAACAATTAATCAATTCTCATCAATGTCTTAACCACACAGGTCACTTGAGCACCACAGATGACTTTACAACCAATTTTCTCCAGTTTTTCCTCTTCTAAACCGCCCTTTGCGACTTGTCAAACCCCACGCCTATCAATTCCATGATGTTGTTTCCCCCCCCCCCACATCACTTCCTTTGTCTGTTTGTTAACTTTATATTCTTGTCCCACTTGTAGACCAGTAAGCTGGCACTATGACCCAATATCCCACTCAGTCACATTATCCTGATACTGAACTAACCAGTCCTTGTCCTATCCTATTAATGTGAAGCATCAGTCTAGGACAAGTGTAAATTTTACATGTCACTGGCTTGACTCAGGCAGGGTTCGAAATCCAGACCTTCCGCACAGGAAGACAGCGCTCTTACCGATTCGGCCACCGCACGGTTGATGCATTCTAATGTTGATACCAAAATGTAGCATAAATAAAAAATATGTAGACCAATAAAATAAATATCCATCCAGTTACAAAACTGTAGACAGATAAATAATTAAGATCAGCTATCATCAACATAACCATTATTTTGTGTTTTTATTGTTGTTATGCTATGACTATTTATTCACCTGAACACACCTCTTTACACTATTGAATTCCAAGAATAATATTAAGATAATAAAATGTTATTAGATTCAGCTAATTCTGTGTTTGAGGCGTATCCGGTAAAAATGACACATTCAGTCATTTTAATGATTCCAATTATTGTAAAACCTCTCTAAACCGACTGACCTTGGGACCGACTATAAGTGGTCCATTTAGAGAGGTGGTCGTGATAGGGAGTTAGGATATGGTTAAAAAGGTATTGTTGGGACCCAAATGAAGAGTTCGATATAGGGGAGTAGTCGATGGGGGGTCGGTTAGAAAGGTTTTACTGTACATGTATACAGGCAATGCACTTACATACACATACACTGGGCACGTTCAACAAACATACAGCATGCAACTTGTACATGTTCCTGGTCATGGCGCCAATGTCATGAAGGGTGATGAAAATGGGAAATATTGTGCCTAGAGCGGAAATTAAACCCCCATCTCTTGGATTTTGGGATAGTGTGCTGACGATTACACCTAGGCTCCTTGATGTCACCACTGTACCTACGCCTACCTGTCCATGGCTCCTTGCCTGAGAGGTCAGTGCAGATTACTAGAATAGTATTCCATGCAGGGTTATATCGGCATAGTTTTACTCCTCAGGAACAACGTAGTCTATACCAGACGCGGGGGCCGAATCGGCAGAGCGCAGGCCTCCCTTGCGGGAGATCGGGAGTTTGATTCACGGTCGAGTCAAACCGATGACTTACAAAATTGATATTTGGTGCTTCCTAGCTTGGCGCTCAGCATTAATAGGATATGGCATGGATTGGTTAGCTCAGGGTCAGGATAATGTGACTGAGTGGGATATTGGGTCATGGTAGTGGCAGCTTAATTTTCCAATTGGGCAGCACTATCAAGTCACCATGAGTGTGAACTGTCACACGTCGGTACCCTTCCTGATATGACCTTAGATGTTGCGAGGACGTATATTCCAACAACCACACAACCTCGTCTGTTTGTTAATCCCACCCTTTAGGTCAGGCTAAGTGCCTCATTTTTTGGCCAAGTCTGTATTTCAAGTAATCTAGGAAAGGAGTTTTACTGAACTGTTAAGGGTCCTTCACAATTATCAACATTTCACAAGAATACAATACATAACGCACACTTCATCATGACCCCCCCCCCCCCCCCCCCCCAGAAAGTGAACAGTAAACACTGTAATATTCTAGTAGCTCCGAAATGGCGAGAATTGTGGGTTCGGATCCTACCTAAATTGACCACCATCTTTATTTTGTAAATAGCAATAAAACCCTTGGTATTTTACTAGCCCCGCAATGGCACTAACTGTGGGTTCGGATCCTACCTAATTCGACCAACATTTTTATTTAAAAATAACACAATAAACATCTTGATATTTGTGTAGTCCCAGGAATGGCACGACGTATGGGTTCGAAACCGGCCTAGCTTGGCCCGATTTTTAATAAGGTTTCCAAAACGCACAGTGGGTCTTACCCCGCTTACCCCCAATGTACGATTGATACGCTTGTGAAAATGGTGATAATTGCGAAGGGCCCCTTAGGCAGCACCTAAATAGTGTGGGGTGAAAATATTCTGTGACAGCGCTAGTTCCTCTGTACTTCCGCTACATCCGCTACTTCCGCTACTTCCGCTCTCAGGATATCCGCTATGAAGGATGGTCCCTCCCTCATCCAACCTTGTGTACCCAGGAGGCTTTTACAAATTTGTTTAAGGGTGTTCCGTTATCCCCGTTTCAAACATCCTTCTATCTAGCTTCCTTGTCATTAAATTTGCAGAGTCCGATGGTTTTAAGTTTCTGTCATTTTCTGAGATATATATGTATTAGCGTATTCTTCAGTGTTATGTGTGGTCTACTCTAATGTATGGGGCTGAGACATGGACAATCTCTAAGAAAATGTACAAACGTTTAGCAGCATTTGAGATGTGGACTTATCGAAGGATGATGAAAATATCATGGACAAAGAAGATCACCAACAAAGAAGTTCTCAGAAAAATTAAAAATAAGAAAAGCTTGTTTGCCACTATACAGACAAAGAAACTTATTTATTTTGGCCACATCATTCGTCAGAGTTCAATATACCGTACATTGTTGGAAGGGAAGGTGAATGGCAGCAGAGGGAGAGGGAGACCAAGAACATCATGGTTTACAAATATTTCACAGTGGACAGGCTTGAATTATTCACAGTCTATCAGAACAGCACACCATCGGGACAAGTGGAGAACCATTGCATCCAACCCTCGTCTAGAGGATGGAACTGTTGATTGATTGATATATATTAGGTTGCTTGTCATAATTTACCTTGTGATGTAAAACTTCTATTTTAAACAAGTAGCTTTTGAGATACTTGAAGTGCAATCATGCACAATTAATGTTGGTAAGCATGCCAAAACTGTGACGTCATAGGCTTCTGCAGTAATAGGTTCTATTAAATTGAGTCGACCTACATCAGTCAGAAGAGGATCTCCAAGTTAATGTATAAATTAATGTACTGCATATATTCACTTACCTGAGAGGGAAATACCAATGTCTGCTAATGGAATTGTTTTAATTAAATATGTGATTTGACTTAATGTAGTTTATACATTGAAAAATGTATGTTGTCAGTACCAGAACACTGGTAGTCCAGTCATATAGTAGAATTATTTGAGACGTAAAGGAAACTCAGTCCTAATAGTAACCTGCATGCAAGTGAAGTTAGATAATATTAATAACAGTAATATGCATGACGTCAATATTCGTTGTATAGCATTACATGTTTCCGGAATTTAAAAAGAAAAACAAATTTGTCATATATATTATATATTTGTTTGGTTAATATCTATATAAACCTAAGTAAATACATATAGCATGCTTCCATAATAAATAATAAAATCAGTGGATTCAATTTCAATAAAACATGGCGGCATATAGTCAATAGATACATCGATTTGCCTGTGAAGGTAACATATTGCGTGGGTTTCTGTACATTGAAGGGTAAGACACGATGGATCAAAAGGATAATTAAGTAACCTAGAATAGTGGTTTGTTGGTTGTTGGAGTTTTGCATTCTAGCAACATCTAAGGTCATATCAGGATGGGTACCGACTTGTGACACTGCACACTCATGGCAATTTTATAGTGCTGCCCCACTGGGAAATCAGGGTCCTGGCACCATGGCCAAAGTTCCCCCTCAGTCACATTATCCAACCGGTACTTGCCCTCTCCTATTAATGCCAACAAACTCAGAGAGGATAGCCGAATTGGTACGAGCACTGGGAGGATTCCGATGTCCAAGGACGTGAGTTCGAACCCTGACAGAATAAAATTAATGATTTAGAAAGCTGACACGTCTCGCACCCTAGCCTGGTGCTCAGCATTAATTAGATAGGGCAAGGACTGGCATGCTCAGCATCAGGATAATGTGACCAAAGGGGCTATTGTGGGTTTGAACCATGGTTGCGTCAAACCACTGACTTAAAAATTGATACTTGTCGATTCTTAGCATGGCACTTGGCATTATTAGGATAGGGCAAGGAGCGGTGGAATGAGGAAGACCAATCGTCCGCGATTGAAATTTCCCCTGCTTAAACAACTAATGTACCCAAAAATCAACCCAAAACTTCATAGTTCCAGTTGTGGGCGGCTGATTGGGATATCTTGTCATGGTGCCAGCAGCCTGGTCTCCCAATGGGGCAACGTTATAAAACCGGCATGTCAGCACACTTTCAGACGTCCATGTCTGTCCTGATATGACCGTAGGGTGTTGCTAAGATATAAAGCACCATTCCAACAAACGAACTTATGTTCAGAAAATATCTTTTGTAATTCGACTAAATCAACAAAATGAACTAAATATTCAGTTTTCTTGTACAAGCAAAAAACCTTTTCTAAGAATGATCGAAATTCCACCCGGAATGCTGCAATCAAAGCCTGGCAATCGGAAAGATTATGCAGAAATCGGAGTCATTGACAAGTCTGTACTATAACGCCCCCCCTTCAGTCCCACCCGCATCCCTACCGGACGCGGTGGCCTAATCGGTAGAGCGCAGGCGTCCCATTAAATTCCCGGACCAGTGAAATCAATGACTTTCAAAATTTATACTTGTCGCTCCCTTCCCAGATGCTTCGCATTATTAGGAGAGGGCAAGGACTGTTTGGATGGGTGTCAGGATAATGTGAATGAGTGGGATATCAGGTCATCATACTGGCGGCCTGGTCTCCCAGTGGGACAGCACTATACACTCACCATGAATGTGCACTGTCACAAGTTGTAATGCATTCTGATATAACCTTAGATGTTGCCAGGACAAGCAACCACCCCTCATCCCTCCCTACCAGCCACCCCCTCACACCTCACACCCACACCACCTCACACATCATCTATATACTTCTAGAACCCCGCCCGTGACTCAGCATTTATTTAAACAGATGCAAGCAGCCGTTTCCGGTTGCCCGTGTACGCGCGACTATACCCCGCATTCACTACTTCCGGTATTGCTTGCCGCCTTCTAGTTTCCATGCCAACTCTACGGCACGCCCCGAAGACGAAGCAGAGTAAGAAATCACCCTCGGTCGCTGCTGATAGTTGGTTGCTGGAGTTGTACGTCCTGGCAACATCTAAGGTCGTATCAGGATGAATACTGACTTGAGACAGTGCGCATTCATGGTGACTTTATAGTGCTTCCCCACTGCGAAATCAGGCCACTGGTGCCATGACCTGATATCCCACTCAGTCACATTATCCTGACACTGAGCTAACCACCCCTTGCCCTATTCCATTAATCCCAAGCACAAGGCTAGGAAGCGACAAGTATCAATTCTAAAGTAATTGGTTTGACTCAACCGGGAATTGACCCCTCGACCTTCTGCACCGATTCGGACAGAGAGTCCGGTAGGTCGCTGCTGCTTGCATAACTCGGTTTACAAAATAACAAAAGACAATTTTTATTTTGCATTCGTTGATTAAGCAGGGGACATTTCGACCGTGAACAATTGACCTGCTTTATTCTACTTCTCCTTCTCCTATCCTGGTTATGCCGAGCGCCAGGATAGGTAGGTGCACACATAACAATTTGAATCGTTGATTTTCGGCGAAGGCCATGGGTTCGAGTCCACTGACCTGCCACCTGTGAAGCTGGTGCTGAACTGTGACTGTCACAAATCCGAACCAGTACTGACATGACCTCAGATGTTGCCAGGATGCAAACCCCCAACAAACAAATCCTGTTAATGGACCCGAATCGGTAAAGCGCAGGCTTCCCAAGCGGAAGGTTGGGACCTTGATTTCCAGTCGACTCAAACCAATGACTTACAAAACCGATATTTGTCGCTCACTAGCCTGACAGTCAGCATTAATAGGATAGGAGAAGGACTGGTTAGCACAGTATCAGGATAATGTGACTGAATGGGATATCGGGTCATGTGGCCTGATTTTCCAGTTGGGTACCACTATATAATTCATCATGAGCGTGCACTGGCACAAGTTGGTACCAGTCCTGATATCACCACAGATGTTGTTTGGATGTAAAGCTCCAACAACCAAATAGAGGCCTCCCCCCATACCACAGTGACCTGACTTCGTCTACTTGAGGAGGTCTTTGGTGCCTCGGACATTGCATGGATGCTGGCATCATTGCTTACCCACCCACCATGTGAGGAATGTGCGGACCGTGTGGAATGCGCCCAATGCCAAGCTGTGCTTCTCCGTCCACAGTGTTTTCTTGCTAGCGTGTTATGTCCTAACAACATCTGCGTTCATATCATGGCAGTAAGTTACTGACTTTATTGAAGGTTTCCACTGCCTATCATGGATAAGTCTGAATAGACTTGTTTTCACCATTAGACAGTTTGTCGATAGAAAGCCCGAGCCAACACTTTTACTGACCCAAGGGGTTTTTAACCTCCCACACCACATAGACATGGTATGAGAGCAACTGGCCTTTGGTGACGCCGTAAGTTATACACAGCGGTGAGAATACACATGGGTGATTTTTATAGCATTGGCCCACTGCGAGACCATACACCTGCATCTTGACTTTAATGTTGGCATGAGTGTGCACTGTCACAAGTCGGTACCCGTCCTGATATGACCCTACATGTTGCCAGGACGTAAAACTCCAACAACTAACCTTATCATTAGCGTTGTGTTTGATTCAAGGGGACCGACTCACATGGATGCCGTCACCCTGATTGACTCGCAGGTGGATGGGCAGTTTCCTCTCAGTCCACCCGAGCCTTGGCAGTGGTCTTTCATACACAGGTACTGCAAATATAAGCCGGCGGCCGCTAGCCATCGGCACTTCTCAAACAAGCCCCTCGTCCACACTCTTTCTTTCCCGTCCACCCAACTTTAGAAATACATTTATTTGATATCTGCACCAGGGTGTTCCTTATCATATCATCCCGATACTGAGCCAAACCACATCCTGGTGCTCTCCCAGTAATGTACCGGACACTAGTATGGCTGAATTGGAAATAGCGCAGGGTTCCGATGCGGAAGGTCCAAAGTTCGAATCCCAGCTGAGTCAAACCGATGACTTACAAAAGCTTGGTACTCAGCATCAACAGGATAGGTCAAGGACTGGTTAGCTCACTGTCAGGATTATAATGTGACTAAGTGGGATTTGGGGTCATGGAGCTTGCGGCCTGATTTCCGATTGGGTCACCATGGGTGTGCATTGTCACAAGTCAGTATGTGTCCTGATATGATCTTAGATGTTGCCAGTATGTAACAATGACAGGACTATAACGTCGCAATGAGTGCGCACTGTCACAAATCAGTACCCATTCTGTTATGACCTTAGATGTTGCCAGGACGTAAACCAACAACAAACAAACAATCCTCTCCAATACACCACCCCCGTGATCCAACGTCCGATGAACCAACCACTAACCCACTCCCATACCGCCGTGTGTGGTGACTGCCCACTGAGAACTGCTCGGGCGGTGGCGCCTCCCTGCGGCACCTACCTACACTATGTACTGAAGCCGCTGGCCCCGGGTGTATCTCAGCAGCCCCTCTGTAAACATTGTGATCGGGCTCACCGGCTGTTTACCACCTCCACCCGCTGCGTTTGTTACCGATGCACTCAGCTGAGGTGCTATGGACACCACCCACACACATCCACCCACACCCACCAGCACACACTATCCACACCCACAGCAAACACCAACACACACCAACACACACACACACTACGCGTGCATGCTCCACTGAGCGTGGATTCAGTGTGATTAAAGTTACCGCGGCTTGAGTGTACAGGGCTCGTATTCATGTGCTGGTGCCAGTGCCTTAACCGTGGCTACGGTAGCCCCACACGGCTAATGGTGGGAAATCTGTATTCATGTGCCGGTGCCAGCGCTAGCTGCCGACCGTAGCCTAGGGTAAGCTACCCGACTTTCAAAACACTGTTAACTGCAAGCCGCCTTGGTTAGTGTGCCGGCCGCCGATATATAAGAGCCAAATCTATTCAATGCGATCATATTTGACAGAATTACATCCGCACTAAGTGAAATTTAATCAAATTAACACTAAAATCGAACCGGTATTAATGCTCCCGCCACATTGGCGGCGTTATTCATATTGGCGGCGTTATTCATATTGTCAAATCGACGAATGTAAACCAAAAAAATCGCCACCGCCGCCACATCGACTTCAATATCCATACTGTCAAACGTCAACTAAACATGGCCGCTGCCACCGCCGTATCGGCAATATATTAGAGCCAAATCTATTCAATGCGATCATATTTGACAGATTTACATATGCAATAAGTGAAATTTAATCAAATTAACCCTAAAATCAAACCGTTATTAAGGCTCCCGCCGCATTGGCAGCATTATTCATATTGTCAAATCAAGGGAATTCTCAAATCTATAAATAACTTCACGGTTAGCTATCCGCGGCGGCTTGGACATTGGTGAATATGACTTGACCTATTTCTCCAACCCGCCGCTAGCCACGGATAGCTACCCCAGAGCTAGCATGTATCACCGGCTACGCCTGGCACCAGTACATGAATACGGGCCCAGGTGTACCCTATCACCAACACTGGGGCTGGATGCGGTGGATGAATCGGTAGAGCGCAGGCCTCCCTCCCGCGTGGGAGATCGGGAGTTTGATGCCCGGTTGATACTTTTCGCTTCTTAGCTTGGCGCTCGGTATTAATAGGATAGGGCAATGACTGGTTTGCTGAGGGTCAGGAAAATGTGACTGAGTGGGATATTGGGTCATGCTGCTGACAGCCCGATTTGATAGAGGGACACCACTATAAAGTCACCATGATTTGTGGACTGTCACAAGTCAGTATCCATCCTGATATGACCTTAGATGTTGCAAGGACGTTACATTCCAACATGCAGCCAAGCTTCCACATACATCACAATAGAGTTTGTTTACATTGGTATTCTCTTTGCCGGAGTGGTTAGAGTGTCTGACTTTTTTTCTACATCAGACTCCTAATCTGAAGGTTGGTGTTTCGATTCCATGTCCCCCCCCCCACCTCTGCCAATTTGGATTTCCACCGCTGTGTATAACTTACAGCATCATCAAAGGCTGGTTGCTCTCACACCATGTCTATGTCATGTGGGAGGTTAAAGATCCCTTGGGTTGGTAAAGGTCTAGGCTTGGGCTTTCTATCGAAAAAAACTGTCTAATGTTGAAAACAAGTCTATTCAGACTTATCCATGATAGGCAGTATAAATCTCCAAGAAAGACATAGACAAAGGTCGTCTTGTTGATGATTTCTCTTGTTGTGTGCAAATGTGGTCGTATCCAAGCACTGAACATACAATATACACAAACTGCGATTGAACACCATGTTCCCATGAACCATTTAAAAAGAGTTGTGCCATGGAGGAACATCAGATGTGATCCAGCAACCAAACCAATTCAATTTGCCTTGTCGCGGAGTGTGAGCCGATCTTTGAGCAGCCGACACGCACAATGCAGAGGGTTGGTGTGGGGTTTACCGAATGAGAGACGCAGCATGGTGTACGTGTGCTGGCTTGGAGTCAGGTGGGACCAGTGTAGCTAGAATAGGTGATTGATAGGCAACTGAGGCCACACCTGCACAGGCTCTGCAATAACAGCACCATGCCAGCACATAGTGGAGCCGAGAACATTACTCCACCTGGGTATAGGGTGGTTGTGTGTATGGTGTGGGGGGGTGTGTTAGTTATAGAGACCCCCCCCCCCCCCACACACACACGTACACACCTCAATATGACTTATCTGATAAGAGCTGTGATAGTCTGGAAGAATTTCGAGTTCTGATTGAACTAGGGGTTTGGGAGTTTTGCATTTCAGGAACATCTGAGGTCATGCCAATGTAGGTATTGAATTTGTTGGTTTGGTGGTTGTTGGAGCTTTATGGCCTGGCAACATCCAAGCTCATATCATGATGGGTGCCGATTTGTGATGGTGCACACTCATGGTGACTTCATAGTGCTGCCCAACTGGGAAATCAGACTGCTGGCACCATGACTTGCTATCGCACTCAGTCACATTATCCGGACACTGAGGCAACCAGTCGTTGCCCTATCCTAATAATGGTGAACGCCTGGCTATGAAGCGAAGTCTTTTGTTTGACTCGAGCAGGGTTCGAACTCCATGATATACCAAAGTGGGCTCAATTCATTTTGCCATCTCGTCTGCTATTGAACTGTGGCCGGATGCAATATGGTAGATCCACGTGACTCTGCCTGTGTTATTGCTAACTCTACTGATGTAACCCTAACTAAAAAAACTAACTAAAGCACACCGACTGCCTGGTCCGGACATCAATAAAAAACACTGAATTATCTCATTGTAGTCGCAATATTGTATAATCTTAAAATTGTTCGTTTAATGAAATAAAATAATGTAAATTATCAGCGGTAAGCATGGTGGAATACCAGAACCTGGAAGAACCTGAAGAAGTTTGTTTGTTTGTTGTTGTTTTACGTCCTAGTAACATCTAAGGTCATATCAGGATGGGTACCGACTTGTGACAGTGTGACCTCATGGTGGCTTTATAATGCTGCAACACTGAAAAAACAGTCCACTTGCACCATGACCCGATATCCCACTCAGACACATTATCCTGACACTGAGCCAACCAGTCCTTGCCTAATCCTAATAATGCCGAACACCAGGCTAGGAATCGACAAGTATCAATTTTTAAGTCATCGGTTTGACTCGACCAGGGTTCAACGCTCTAACTCATGTGGCCATCCCGTCTGGTCACGCTCAAGAAAGATTGTTTTCAGATGAGTGAACAAATTGTTTACCAGAAAATTAATAAACTGTGCCACCGACCCGATAGTACGGTGGGTGTCCTAAGTCGCATTATGAAACTAAGTCAATGAAATTCTTGCTGTATACTAGCAATGACAAACATCAGTGCACCTAGCAGCAATGGAAAGTTCCGTAATTCCTTGCTTTGACTCACCTGAGGATCAAACTCACGACCTCCGATGAACAGGTAGTGTTAGCTCTACCCATCAGCTCATAGTCTGATTGCGAGGCAAACCCTCCTCCCAGTGTCTCTTATCGGGCATTGGGCCTAATCGGTAAAGCGCGGGCCTCGCGTGCAGAAGGTCGGGAGTTCGGTTCCCGGTTGACTCAAACGAATGACTTTAAAATGAAACTTGCCACTTCCTAGTCTGGTCCTCAACATTAATAGCATAGGACAAGGACTGGTTAGCTCATTGTCAGGACAATATGACTGAGTGGAATATTGGGTCATGGTGCCATCAGCCTGATTTCCCATTGGGGCAGCACTAACAAGTCGCCATCAGTGTGCACTGTCACAAGTCGGTACCCATCCTGATATTACCTTATATGTTGTCATGACGTAAAGCTCCAACAACCAACCCAGTATCTCTCCAATTCTACCTCATCTCTTGCCACATTAACAAACACCCTCAAAGCGTGCTCTTCGTCTAGTGCCAGCAATGGAATAACCCCATTCCCAGCTAACCACAGCCCCCCCCCCCCCCCCCCCCCCCCCACCACTATCAGCAAGATCATTCGCTTATCTGGTCTGTACTGAAAGGGTACTATCTGATCTCCAGTACTGAGAAGGCAACATTTATCTGCTTCACGTGTAATAAATGTTTACATGCGTCGTTCTGTCAAAGTGGGTGCCGCATATTTTCTTTCCATGTTACATCGTTGATGATGAATTCTTTTTCTCGTTTTTCTTTTTGTCAGCAGCGAATCAAATAGTTATTATTGCCCAGATGATTGTATCGAGTCTGCTAGCAAACTTGTTGCATCCTGGATTGGCGCTCTGCATTATTTGAATAGGGCAAGCACTGTGAAAAGTTTGTGTATCTCAGAACAATTGATGGTATTAAAGTTTATGCTGTTAGAATCAATTGAAATAGTTGTCACAGAACTTCTACACATATTCTTTAGATATATCAACTATCTACTTCCAAAATCACTTGTTGGGCTCAGTAACTGAAATATCACACAAGAAGACACAATATTGTACTCACGTGGTTTAATCCAAAACTAAAGTTGCTACAGGCACATGTACATAGTCCGCATCCGTGTCAAGACTACCTATTCCCGCCTACACTCACAGGAACTAGGAGTACCTCAAGGCAGCATACTGGCCGTGACCCTTTTCGGGGTCAAGGTCAATGGTATTGCTGCTGCTGTAAAGCAGGGGGTCTCCTGTAGTCTTTTCGTGGACGACTTTGTTTTATATTACAGCGGTGCTAACATGAATGTCATAGAGAGACAGCTACAACCAAGCATAAATGGGATCCATCGATGGTCAGTTCTGAACGGTTTCAAATTTTCCAAGACCAAAACAGTCTGCATGCACTTCTGCCTGCTGCGTAGAATGCATGCGGAACCGGAGCTGACCCTGGATGGGGATCCCATTAAAGTCGTTGAGAAAACCAAATTTCTGGGCCTCATTCTCGACGCAAAACTGTCTTTTGTGCCACATATAAAGTACCTGAAAACAAGATGCCTGAAAGCGCTGGATATTCTGAGGGTGCTGTCCAGCTCAGAGTGGGGAGCGGACAGAGATGTTCTGCTCTCCGTGTACAGAACCTTGGTTCGTTCACGAGTGGATTACGGCAGCATAGTATATGGTTCCGCAAGGAAATCATATATTGGGCTGCTAGACACGATCCACCACCAGGGACTGCGCCTGGCCCTTGGGCCTTCCGCACCTCACCAGTTCAGAGCCTTTATGTCGAAGCCAATGAACCATCACTTAATAACAGGAGAATCAAACTGGCCATGCAATATGTAGTCAAGATAAAAACTAATGCATTGAATCCTGCACACAATTGTCTATTCGAGCAACATGACGAATCCAGGTATGAAGCCAGGCCAAATTACATCCGGCCACTGAGGCTCCGAATGAAACCTCATTTGGAGGCCTTAGGCGTGGATTTGGACGTGTTGGAGGATGCCAAAGTCCCAGAACATCCCCCGTGGTCGTTGAGAAAGCCATCGGTTATCCTCCGACTCACGGAACTGAGGAAATCTGGGACACATCCACTCGAGTACAAAGGACTGCATGCAGAGATTCAAGGCCAGTTTGCAGACCACCTCTCCATATATACTGATGGTTCGAAAGACCAAAGCCGGGTAGCTGCTGCGGCAGTCTGCCGACGGGAAAAATTTGGTGTACGTTTGCCAGATCAGAGCTCGATTTTCACTGCAGAGGCCCGAGCACTCCTTCTCGCTTTGGAGTATATCGAGGTATCCAACCACACTAACTATGTTATATACAGTGATTCCTTCTCTTGCCTCCTGGCTGTTGCTGGACTGAAAACGAATCACCCTATTCTAGCAACGGTCATTTATAAAATGAACCAACTGACAACAGATGGGTATGACATCCACCTGTGCTGGGTGCCTGGCCATGCCGGCATACAAGGAAACGAACGAGCTGATCGGGCTGCGAAGAAGGCCCTGAACTGTGATCTTGAACCGTGTCTGATCCCTCACTCTGATCTGAAACCACTAATAGCCACCCACATAAAATCCAAATGGCAACATGAGTGGGATGAAAACATCAATAAACTTAAAGAAATTGAACCATCTGTGGGAAAGCCACCACAGACTCATGCGGGAGGTCGGCGGGACCAAGTGGTCCTTAGTCGCTGCCGTGTTGGCCACTCGTGGCTTACACATGCTTTTCTGCTCAAGGGGGAACCTCCCCCTGAATGTATTGGGTGTCAGTCCCCACTGACACTCAAACACATTTTACTAAGTTGCGTTGATTTTTTGGCCCTGCGCCAACGGTTCTACACTGCAGGCAGTATGCATGACCTTTTTACTAAGGTAAAACAGGAAAACATTTTAGCCTTTTTGAGGGCAGCTGGACTGTACCACCTTATATAGTTTACTAAATGGATTCTATTAATTATTAATGAAACTTTTCTTTTTCTATGGGAATTTGTTTCCCTTGACCACAGATATATGATTGTGAGCTTTCTAATTTAATTAGTGTCTATTGGCACATAATTGATTGTCTGCTTTTACATGTAAAAGCGATGGTTTGAACAAAAAACAAACATTTCTCGCCGTGAATATGGCCTATGCTGCCGACACGGCGTAAAGCAACCACCAATCAATCAATGTACATAGTCTGGGCTGGCTGGTGCACCATTATACCTGGCTTTACCCGACCAGACTGTACTCTACCTCACTCTACCCAACCTGCCTTTACCCGACCTGACTCTACCCGACCTCACTTTACCTGACCTCACTTTACCCGACCTGACTCTACCCGACTTCATTCACCCGACTTGACTCTACCCGACCTCACTCTACCCGACCTCACTCTACCCAAACTCACTCTACCTGACCTGAGTCTACCCGACCTCACTTTACACGACCTCACTTTACCCGACCTGACATTACCCGACCTCACTCTACCCGACCTCACTGTACCCAACCACACTGTACGTCAATTCTTGTAAAGTCAAGTCGTGTAAAGTCAAGTCGGGTAAAGTCAGGTCGGGTACAGTCAGGTCGGGTAAAGTCAAGTCGGGAAAAGTCAAGTCGGGAAAAGTCGGCAAAGTCAGTCAAAAACCAAGTGGCACCAGGCGTCAAGTGGCAAAAATAGCTCCAAAAGCGATCCTATCATGCCGCGCGGCGCCCGTGTGAGAACCACGTGAGAACCGCCCGCATCAGTGTGTGCGGCTTCTCTTTGTTACATACATTTCGATTTTTGACGCGTGACAACCACGTCCAGTGTGTTCGCAGCTTAAGTCGTTAATGGCTTTATTCCGAGTACAGCACCGCGGTGCTCGTCGCACTACACTGGTCCGTGCCACGGGTTATACGCACACATCACAACATAGAACGGAAGACCGAGCCAATTTAATAGAACTTGTTACTGTCGAAGCCTCTGGTGTCAGTTTTGGCGTGCTTGCCAACATTCATTTTGTACTTTTGCATGTCAAATAGCCCAAACGTTAGCCATTCAAAATAAGTTACTTCATATTAAAGTGAGATATATTATGACGATCAACCTAATATATTCATCTCAGAAGATTACAGGAACTCAAAACCATCGGACAATGCAACTTTAAGTTAAAGTTGCATGGTCCGATGAAATATAATTTTGTCAAAATTAAAACAACTACTTACATTTGATCCTATATATCCAACTTATATACTGGTGTATTAGCTAATGATTTGGGACAGCATATACAGAATAGCCAGTGAGTTTATAACCTCACCCCTTTGAACACTCAGTTTGAAACACCCATTATGCAGGAAGGCCATTAACCAATTAGGCCAATCTCGTGACCTCATTAACCTCCCCCCAACCAAGTAGGCCTACTGTGCAGGGCCATAGAGGGGAAGGGGATATGAGGTGGATGTGTGTGTTTGTGTCTGTATGTTTCCTGACCTGACTTTACACAGACAGACAGACATACACACAGACATACACACACAGACATACACACACAGACATACACATACACATACACAGACATACACACACACAGACAGACACCCATAGATAGGCACACACAGACAGACATGCACAAACAGCACACACATACACATAAACACACAGACATGCACACACCCGACATACACAGACACACATACACCCAACCTGACTTTGCGCAGAGAGCCACAAACACACACACACACACACACACACACACAGACACCCCCAGACAGATACACACAGACAGACATGCAGAGACATACACACATAGACATACACACAGACACACACAGACATACACACATACATATACATACATACACACACTAACATACACACATGCATACACACATACACACACAGACATTACCACCCATATATATATACACAGACAGACACACACATAGACACACACATACAGACATGCATAGACAGCACACACAGACACACAGACACACAAACACACATACATGCACACACCCTACATACACAGACACACATACACCTGACATGACTTTGCCGAGAGAGACAAACACACATACAGCCGCAGGCAGACACACACATACACAGACAGACACACCCATACACACACAGACATACACCCGACCTGACTTTGTAGAGAGAGAGACACACACAGACACACACAGACAGAGGCAGCCACACACATACATACCCACAGATATACACACAGACGCACATACATTACCACACATACATATACACACAGACACACACACATATACACACACAGACACACATAGATAGACACACACAGACAGACATGCATAGACAGCACACACAGACACAGAAACACATACATGCACACACCCGACATACACAGACACACATACACCCGACCTGACTTTGCAGAGAGAGACACACACAGACAGAGACACATAGACAGATGCACACAGATAGAGGCAGACACACACACATATACATACAGACATACATAGACAGACACAAGCAGACAATAGACACACATTATATTTGGTTAAAAACCCTAGTGCCATGGGCCTATTGCACTAATCCAGTCCCAGACGGGCCCCCCAACCAGGAATACCTACCTACAGTCCTGTAAGGTTCCAGGTCATCTCACATCACGTGGTCACCGCGAGATGACTATCTGGGTCATAGCCACAGGTCTTTTGACAAGCTTGTCGAAATTATTTTTGGTTCTTTCAGCTCATATCACTTCAAAACTAATCATCTTTAATCAAAATCACTCCGGAGTAGTGATTAGTAGCTTGTAACGATCAATTTGATATATTTATCTAAAAAATAAGACACAAATTCAAGTGCCATCGGACCATGCAACTTTAAGCTAACTTTGAGGCCTGATTAAAGTTGCATGGTCCGATGGCATTTGAATTTGTTAGTTATATTTGAGATAAATAGCTTATGTTGACCATTATATCCTAATATTCATTAGTCCGAAGTAACTTTGATGAAGAATGGCTAGTTTTGGAGTAATTTGAGCTGAAAGAACCCCAAATAATGTTGACAAGCTTGCCAAAAGTCCTGTGGCTCTGACCCAGATGGTCATCTCGTGGTGACCATGTGATGTGAGATGACCTACTAAACTTGGAACCTGACAGGGCTGTAGATAGGTATTTCTGTTTGGGTTGGAAACATTCTGGGAACGGATTGGTGCCATAGGCACATGACACTAGGGTTTATAACAAAATATTATTTTGTAGAAAGGTTAACGTGAAAATAAATTGTATGCGTCAAAATTCTCGACGTAATATGTAAATACGGGGCCAAGTTGGACATCAGTGTAACGTTGTTGACGTGAGAGTAATGTCAGTATAGCGTAGTTATAACATGGCTCAACGAGTGAGGACAAAGGAATAATTAATTGTGTCAATGTAAGGCCAGCGAAACTCCAGCATGTGTGAAGCAAGCCTAGTGTGACATAAGTGGCGGCTTAGCGTTGGACTGGCATGATCATGCCTGCGCTAACATTGCGACATCCAACTCAATCGTTTTTCCTTAAAGTTGCATGGTCCGATGAAACGTATTTTTTTCAAAACCAAAACACTCATCTAAATTTGGTTTGATATATCCAACTTAGATACTGGTGCATTTGCTAAGGATCGGGGACAGCTTATACAGAATAATCAGTGCATTTATTATCTCATCCCCTTGGACACCTACTTTGAGACAGTCATTATGCAGGAACACTCATTAAGCAATTAGGTCAATATTGTGGCCTTATTAGCCATGCCCTCATTCCAAGTACCTAGTCAGGTTCCAGGATGTCCAGTAGTAGTATTGCTGGCACCATAGCCTGGGCTGATATAAAGTTGCATGGTCATAAAGAAATTTCAAAACTAAACCACATACTTACATTTGATCCCAGCCACGAGAGGCAACGGGATGAAATATCACATACAATGAGATGAGACATAATATGAGATGTGACATCAGAAGGTAAAGAAACAAGTATATAAATGTATTGTAAATACTGTTATTGAATGTCTATCTATCAGTATAAATCGCATAATGCAGGTCTTAATAACGTAGGAGTGTCACACAGATATTGATATATAATTCCATCAGAATATTGCTATGAACTAGTTATTAATGATGTAAATTAAAGAAATACAGCTAAATATGTGTTATATTAAATATATATATATATTACCAAATGATACTGATAGTTGTAATGTCTAATATACTGCCATATACAGTATAAATTTGTAAGTGAATATTATATTGAATGGTATTAACCAGTGCCAAACAGCCAATGTATAGGGTTACAGGTACACACAAATATAACCACACTAAAATTAATCAAACAATGATAGTGTAAATAAAATAAAATATATAATAATATATAATAACAAAAAACATATAATAAAGAGAGATCAATGAATGCACACCAAAATGTGGTATGTCGATTGTGACATTTGGATTTGGGAATGTTATGGTTATATTAGACTGTGCAACTTTAAACATGTTGCCAACATTTGGATGTTCGATCATTAATGTCTAGACAGAAGACTAGACCAACAAAGTAACACATTGTAGAATGGTTTGTTAAAGCTGCATAGTGCAATGAAGCATCACATTTTCAAAACCAAAACAATTATCTCAAATTTATCCTACATATTTCACAGCAAATTTGCAACAATTCATCACACCACATGCCAAGAAACAAATGATGGAGCAATGGCGCCATGAGTATAAAATGATAGTGACCAGGCTATATTTGATTTAGGTCGTTCCACATCATGTGGTCATTGCGAGACGTTAATACGCGTCATAGCAAGAGGACTTTTGGAACGCTTGTCGAAAGTATTTAGGGTTCTTTCAGCTCAAATTGCTTCAAAACTAGCTATTTTTCATCAAAATTACTCCGAACTAATGATTAGTTGGTTATAATGATCAATTGATATATTTATCTAACAATATTATTAAAAATTCAAACGCCATCGGACCTTGCAACTTTAATCCGACTCGGTATAGGCTGCTGAGACACCAACTCTACTCCGACAAATCCTCTCCAAGCATGCCTTTGCAGGTTGTCAGTTTATGCAACTGTATACATGGGGGGTGGGGGGGTGGGGAGAGTGCTGAAATTGGTTGCTCCTGTTGTAGTGTAGTTAGTCCAGCAGCACTGACAAGGCTTTTAGGCAACCATATAGAGAAACATGTTAGATTTTGCAATCTAAAATGCTAAATATAAAGTTCAAATGTTTATTTCTCATAGCCAGCTACTTTTTAACTGAATAAATGATTAAATCATGTAGATTAATATACTTTAAAAGGTGAATTGAAAGCTTTCTGTGACTGCCATCTTGGTGGTTGCCATGGATTCCCCTGTGTGTGGTTCATTTGTTTCTGGGTGAGGTATACCAGGCGACTTTAAGGTAAATCTATCAGGGTGACTATTATAACCTACTATTCATTATTCCGTAGTCATTTGGTTGAAAAAGGGGTAATTTTGGAGCAATTTGAACTGAAAGAACCCAACATCATTTCGGCAAGCTTGTCAAAAGTCTTGTCGTGGTCCAGATTTACATCTCGCGACGGTCACGTGATGAGGAATGACTTATCGATGTGTAGGTGGTCTGAAACTTGACTAATGCCATGAGGCGCTGAAAGGGATGGGGTCATAAATTCACTGATTATTCTATATATATGCTGCCAAATAGGAGAGTGATCTTAGATTGACCTCTGCTATATGGAGGCATTGGTAGTAATGACTGTATGTAGACCAAGATTTTGATAATGAGGAGTATTGTAGTATTCATATTATTACTTGTACATTTATTTGTATATGTGTTTAATATGGACCAACTCATGTAACTACCATAATTTACATACGGGAACAGAAGAGAACAAGGCAGAATGGAAATAACAAAATTTATTGGAGAACATAACCTGCAGGCAGGTCGATCTTGGCTGGAGAACATATCGGTATCGTGTATCGTGTCTCGTGTCATAATTAAATGACCGTGATATTAGTGCGGTATCGTATAGAGTACCAATCAAGTTAAATGACTTCAAGATAAGTATGAATTAAATCGATCAATGATTAATCAGTTAAGAGTAATACTAGTTACATGTTGAAAAGTAAGTGTAAATGTTAAGATCAAGAGCGAGATGAGTTCAATAATACAGTGAGGTCCTAGAAGCGTTAACCCTTGGCCTTAATAAATGTCATGTGGGGTTGGGTGGGTGGCAGTTTTAAGGCTAGTCAGTCTCCTCCATGTGCCCGTGTCGAAGTGAGCGCAGTGCCGCAGCACCTGGCCTTATATAGGTTCGTACAGGCTAATTAGTTCAAAAACGCAGATGGCGGTCTGATAGTGTTTACTTAGGCTAATCAGGTTGTGTATCTTAAAAGTGAAGAGAGGCAGCGCTGGCGTACACGACAGCTGCTGGGTCGTGTTATTGTTCCCCTGTGTCACCACCTGTCGCATCCATGCTAAGATCCATTGTTTCGGTCTGGCTTATATCCTGCATGTTCCCATTATGACCGTCGCGTATTATGGCCCCCCTCTGTAGTATAACCGGGGCCTCCTCCTCCTCCTGGGCCAGCTGCCAGGTCATGGTGGCTCGCAGTATCGTCTTGATCCCTGTCGTCATGTCTGTCTAGGCTCCCATCCTGGCGTGCGGGCACCCGAGGATCAATGCAGTGGTCACCTGTAACATGTTCGGTCTGCTTGTACTGACTCTGGTAAACTGTAGCTATACGTCTTGGTCACGTGTGGAGGTGGCGCGGCATCCACTAATGACCGTGCTGTCAGGTGTTCTAGGGGGCATGGTCGCTTTTTGGTTCACATTGTTATGCTCGCTGCCTTTCGTAGGTTGCGTCGTGTGTGGGGAGTTTGGCTCAAAGATGAACTTCCTAACCCGCACTGATTGGGGTTCGGATGGCTGCGGGGCCATATGTTCATCGTCGTATTAACAGGTAATGGCATCAGCTCCTGGTTCGCTAGCCGTGTCGGCATCATTATTATACTGTTGGGTGTCGTGCATGGAGCCCTTATGGCTTGGCGGGGTATCAGAGCCGTAATCAGTGGGCTGACCCAGATCTGTGGCTGCAATCATTAGAACCAGAACTTTGAGAGAAATTATCAGTTTTCTCATAATTGACCTTAACAATGTCACGTTCCGCGGGAGTTTGAAAAAGTGCACTCAATTCTTGGCAGGGCTTGCCATCTGTGTCGCGGTTATATTCGACCTTTACATAATCATTTGTGGTGTTCGTTTCTTGAGCGGTGGTGTTTGAACCCTGCACCATATCAGTTCGCTTCACCCTCCGTAGAGCCTGCCTTGCTTTTTCCGGTCTGTTGCCAACCGAACATACATCCCTCTGGCCGTCTTTTATTGCATACTGGTCTGACCAGCATACTAGCAACCGACCATCCGAGATCATCGTGAAAACGGTTTCAGACCATTGTCTACAGGTGTACCAGTCCCAGGTACATGCCATAGTGGGTAGATGGTGAAGGTGTTCCCTAACATTTTCGATCCATGCCGTGGGAAGTTACTTGTCCTTCGTCATCCTAAACAGTGCCGCAAAGTACTCAGCCCATATGACGCCTCATCCATCGAGATTTTCTCGTTCTTATTTCTTCGAATTACATAGCGATATGGTGCAAGCACAGTATTACCTTTCTTTTTGGCGATGGCGGAGCCAGCTGCCTCCAGTAGCACTTATCGTCTTTAAATTCAAATTCTCTTTAAAAACCGACCACCCACCACTCCAGTTTTATTTGTTTTTAATTCTTGTTTATGCTGAGTGTCTGAGCTGCTTTCTCTTGGATGACTTGGACCTACGGCCGATTGTACATTTTTCTGAAAAGGGCCGTATCTAAAGATTTACATGTTACAACATTATCTATTTCATGGGGCAGACTCCCTCATTAGTCTCACATATGCATACCCAAAAGGCATTGTTTAGGTAAAGTTTGCATGAATTCAGAATTAAAGGGGTTATTTTCTGAATAATACTTGAGTTGCCTGTGGTAAAGTAGGGCACTTCAACAACAAGTCTTAAATAAAATACTTGTAATATTAAAAAAAATTGAATAAAAGTGTACATGTGTAATACATAACTCTGAAAGGTATCTAGTATAGAACGTTTGTGTGTAAAAAATATTGTTGATTTATTCAGATTAGTATTGTTGTGACAGTGAAAAATGTTTAGGGTGATCTAAGAATGTATAATACTAATAGGTAATGGAACCACACAGGATCCATTATTTGTTAATACAAGATTGTATGTTGCACTAATTCAGTCTCCAGCATTGTGAATTGTGTCATCAAAACCTCAGAGACAAGTTCAACCAGGAACACTTCCAGAAAGTATGAACATGTTTAAGCTATAGAAGGCCTTAGATTTCAGCTTTTAATGTTGTAGTCTATACAGCATGTGCAGTTAGTTTGTAGGCAAACACTACCTGCTTAAGTATTGCATGCAGTACAGCAGCTCGCTGTATCACTTGCATATCACTATGCAATAGTGACATTGTGGTGACCTGTTTTAACTTAATTTGTTTTTCAACTGATAATTTTTATGGCATATTGAAGTGTCATGAGAGTTGTACCAAGTTGGTAGTGACAGTTTGCAGCTGGGTTGATTTTGTTCTGTTAATTTTTGTCTATGTACAGTAGCTTTAAGAGCCAACAAAGTAATTACCTACGGGTGTATATTCAGATGTGGGGAATGAGTGGGAGCACTCATTTGCAGTCATTGCTGCAACTCCCCCTTCCCCAGCTCTGCGAGGGTGGCCTGGGTGCTTGGGGAGGCCAAAGGGGGTGAGGCATATAGCCTCTCCCGCACATGCCAATCACAATCTCACCCACCAATCACACTCGGCGATCTGACCCACCCCTGCTCGGATGTCAAAAACAAACAAATAAAAAATAAGAGTCATCTCAAATTAACTTATGGTGCTGTCACATTACGACCTTTCTCGCCAAACCGTGTGTCACTTTTTGGCGAAACGTTGGGAGACGTCTGGAAGCGTAACACGCCCATTACGCGCTCGTTAGCCGCACATCGGTAGACTTTGATTGACAGCGACGGTCGTCAAGGAACGCCGGCGCGCATCATGGCGTGGCGAAAGTTTTGCGCTTGCACACAACTTTCGACGCGCGCCGACGAGTGCCAATGTGTGGGTGCGACCGTTACGGGGACGTTAGGCGCGCGTCGAGATACGTTAGAAGCGCGTTGGAGGTACATATACTTTTTTCCACTGATGCCGCGTGCGCGTGAGGCTCGTTACCACATGTTGTGCCAAATGGTTGCTTTTTGTTGTTTTACGTCCTACCAACATCTAAGGTCATATCAGGACGGCATGCCAAACTTTTACCACAAGGTCGGCTGCACACTACCAATACTTTGCGCTGTTGCCGAAAAGTTTGACGTGTCTCGATGATTAACAGCGATATTGCGGATTGGTGGCACGCCGGCGAGATACGTCGTAGTGTGACAGGGCTATCACTCGCAACCAGAGATAATTGACATCCAAGCAATTGATACTCGAATTATTAAAAATATAACTATCCATGACACATTCCTTGTGTAAACATGACTGTCATGTAAATGTTAAGTAACATGTACTGTATTGTTGTCCATATCTTTTCACCATGTTCTCATCTCGGCAGTGACATCCCCATTGTCAAATAAGATGCAAATGTCCTTCATTATCTACTCCGCAAAGGGGAGATTCCTTCTGAAATAAAGTCATGAATTCCCACACCAGCTTCCACGTCTTTTGTGCCGGTTAGCAATGATGTGCCAATTACCAGCCTAGCATATGCTCTTTCAAAACGTGTTATGGATAGTGCAGTTCCTTTCCTCCAGTACACAGCAACCTGCTTGATCAGTGCAGCCTCCAAACTGAAAAAAAGGAGTATTTTTAGGCACTAGTTCCTATTATGCCTGTGAATAAAACAGTCCGATGTCTGGCATATCATCAAATGCATAGCCCTTATACTGTGACTAATCTGTGACCATATGCCACTAACACTGATAATTAATGCTACATCATGTTACTTGGTAACTTATTATTACAATATCTATTTACATAAAGTACAGTCAATTCTAATATTGATAGAATTGGATTGCTGTTATCATCCTGGTAAAGTGACAAGTCATCATCGTCGTCCCAAAGTGATAGCTTTTCCAAAATCGTTACCTCCACGCGACTACACAAATCCAGAAATAGTATATTCAACACACACATTTTGGCTAAATTTGTTAGCAGGGCTATTTGGTAAGAAGAACTGCCGTGCTACCACTTGCCAAACTGAGTGCCCAAAGAGAAAACACCCAAACCAAAGATCATAAGATAATGCTGTAATTAATACACCATGCCTTAACTAAAGCCTTACACAGTCGTTATTACTGTCATTAATATGCACTGCTGAATTTCTGTGTAGCGCTAGAACCTGCATCTATAAGTATATGAATATGCTACCACTACATAGCTAAACTATGGCATATATCTGAAGTAGTGTGTAGATGAGGTGGTAGTGGCAGACAGTATGCTGACTGTTGTTGCCCTTCTGCAGTGTCAGGCGGCAGCAAGCTATTCAGAGGTGGTACCTGGGTGAATTGCCCCACTCTGCAACTGGCTAAAGGCTATCACCTACCAGTACCATGAGTATTAGCCATGAACCTGCCTGGTCAAGGGAAGGGGTAGGTCACTTTTTTCTGTAACACGGGAGAGATCAGAGGATTCAGGAAATAAATGGTGAAGCATATGTTTCTTCCTTGTCTTCTATCCACATTGCATCCAATACAGACCAGAGGGAATCGGCCGTAGGCCTACACCAGGACACACATGCCTAGGGCTGGAAGACCAGTTCTTTGATGCTGAAAAAAGATTTGTTCAACTGAATAAATATTGTAATCGCCCCAAAAACAGTAATGTTGGACTATTTAATTTTAATACAATATATATTCTCAAATAGCCTAATTAAACTAGAACAAAATAATAGTGAGAATGAGAATGCTGAAATAATATTTTTTTAAATGAACATATAATTCGCTCGCTTCAGTACTACCGATCCACTAAATAGTTTTTGCCAACTCATATCATTATGCATGGGCCATTTTGTGAAGAATTTAGTGCTTATTGACTTAAAATAATTTAAATATAGTCAAATGTTGTTAATTTTATGGTTTTAATGTTATGTGAATGGGTTTTTAACCATGCAGCTATATTGCAGAATGACAAGTAAATTCTGGTAGACCTACTGGCATAAATATTGTGACAAACTATTAGAAATCCACAAGTATGTTTACTTATGAAGTAAATCCCCAGCTAAATAAGCATACTTGTTAGTTTCTATATTTCTGGTCCCTTTCTTCCTTTGCAGTTGTAAGAAAATATCTATGAAGTAGATCCCCAGTTAAATACATTGCTACCCGGGGCCCAGAGAAGACAGAAGCAGGGGTTGGGAATAACACAACCTTATTTCCATGACAGACAGGGTAACTGGCGGAGTAGTTGACTTCTACTCCCTGCAGGTATGAGTGGCTGGTAATAAGGCCCGACATGCAAGTGAAGTTATGGTATTTAATCAAGTTGACATTTTAATCAGGAGTACAGGACATTTCAAGGATGAAGACCAGCATTTTCATCATCAGCCATCAATCAGTCATTAATCAATCACGAAACAATATAACAATCATCAAATATACATCAAGGCAAACATATCAATCATATTAGCTTCAAATTTTGTATCAGGTCAATCGTTTTAGTTTTTTTCAAGTTTTTCGTTCATTTTTTGTTTTTTGCTCGGGTTTATTTTTAATGATCGAGTTAAGTGCCAGGCCAATATGTGTGTGTAGTCTGTGGTTATGTGATTGCTGCTATGAGTGTTTTGTTCACTTTTCTAGAGTCGGCTGTGCTGATGTAGGCGCAGTGGGCTTGTGATGCCCATCCGCCGAAGCGCTGTACTTCGAGTTTGGTGTTGCCGGACACGTATGCTACCGTCGCTACCGTTTTCCTTATGGCGTGCAGTGTATGTGGTAGCGGCACCCTGATCTGTGTTTGTGTACGGTACCATCCTGGCGATGTACGGTACCATCATCATCTGCCCGTCCGCGGGGAAAACCAGCAGTGGCTGATCTGGGCGTGTGGTGGGGGCTTCCGCGATGATGCTCAGGTAGGCGGCAACTGGGCAGAACATTGGGTTCACGACTGGAGCCATTGTCAGTTCCCTGGACTGGTTGTTGGCTTGTAGGTTCTTCGCCCACTTCTGGTGTAGTCGTAGTTTTCCCCTCCTCACCATTACATCGGCTCGAGTCGTGTGGCGGGTTGGGTCGAATGCCGCGAGTGTTCTTGGTGCCACCTCGGACTGCCTGGCGCCCTTGTAGTACATGATTAGTATCGCAAACGATACTACCCGATGTTGTGGTGTTGACTGTATGGCAGCTACCACCTTCTTGATGGTTGGTAGTGGGACGTTCCTCGATGGTTGAGGTGTGTGTGCCTTCGATCGCTTCAGAGCATCCATCGCTAGCTTTACTCTTATGTCGTCCAAGGGGGCCGCATCGGCGTGCTGGAGGCGGAAGTGCATCCTTATGTGTGAGACTGTGTTGGCCACTGATGATGGACACTGTCGGGCCACGGTTTCTTCTATCCAGCAGCCTACTTGCATCACCGTCGGTGCCAGCTGGTCGGTGCCAGTCTGCCTTTCTTATACTTGCCTGTAGTGATTTCCTATTAGCATGCCTACACAAGTACAGCTGCCAGACGACGACTTTACACTGCTCCCCCCTTTGCATTGTGAGTTATGCCTGAATTGTGACTGTTTTGAGTGATATTGTTCTCTTCTTGTATAAACATTTTTTCTTCCTGTAATAAAGTGTTTTCTTCCACCCCTGCCTCCTCGTTCTTCCGTTACGTATCACAGAATTGCCCACAGCTATCTGAAAATTGTCCTCTAGGCTACATAGAGGCATAAAAACAACACACAACATGCCATTGATGGATGTGCTAAGATGACAACTGCTGTATGGATAAGGACAACACAGAAGTGAAGCAAATTAATGCATGTGTCACAGTGCAGAAATGTAAATAGATAATGTCTTTGATCTATTCAAGCAAACCCATGTGCAAGCTATTTATTTAATTAACAGTATTTTTTAGACCATCAGAGACTAGATACTGCCAACAGCTACTCACTTTAACAAAAGGCTCTTTCCAGATATGTGCACCCTACCATACTACATCCTATGGGAATCATTCTTTACCAAAGTGTATTACTTTGGACATGGACTTCAGACTTCTTTGGGATGTGATGAACTAACTAGTAACTTTACTATGCAGTAAATGCTAACACTACGGTTCTGATTATTCTTTCTGAAATGTAATTATATTCTGAACTTTAATCATTAAATATCATATTCTTAAGTAGTTCATTGTCATAGGTGGTGTTTGGCTGCATACCCAGAAATGCGCATTGGTGGACTTCAGATTGGTATTTCAATAATTTAAATGTAATAAAAAATGTGTTGTTTTTATATAGTTTGATAAACAATAAATTAGGTTCCGAATAAAATAAACACAACACTGAATTGTTTTTCTGTGATTTGATTGCATCATTTCAATGAGACGTTTATTTACACTGTGGCACTATCAGAAAATATTCCCCTTCTTTGGTGAAAAATGTATTGATGCACATAGAAGACAGTCAGAATATTAAACTTCTGACCTATACAGTATTTCTTATAAGAAATGCTTTGTTGATACCCGGGATGAAAGTGGTGTCTGCCAAAAACGAAAATGAACTTTGTAACAAAAATCTGTAAATAATTGGAACCCTGAAAACAGAATGTGGCTTCAATAATGATACCCTTGTCCTAGGAATCGTTGTCTTACATTAACCAATATCATAAATGTTCTACAAAAACATGGATATTCTCCCATTAGGACTAACAGAAGATTCCCCGAAGTCATGTTTCAAACGGTACTCTCCAAGGTCTATCCCAGCTCCCAGTCAGTAGGCCCTACAGGCTATCTTTGGAGAGCGTTCCACTCCTAGTTGTGACTATTATTACTCATACCACCAATTCCTTTTCTCTCTGCAATCACTCTTTGCTTTTCTGTTTGTTTGAGATCTATGTTCAAGCAACATCTCAGGTCACCAATTGCTGTAACATATATCCCTGGCCCTTTGTCATAGCTAGTTCCCAATTATTAAAAATGATAAAATTGCCAAGATCTTTAACTCTGTGATACTAGTGTCTGATTGTACATAATACATTATATAAATGTTATACATGGTAAAGTAATGACCTAAAAGAATGGTTCTGTAATTCCTGTCTAATTGTTTGGAATGAGTGGGGACACTCATTTGGTGTCATTGCTTGGGGAACAGGGAGCCGCAAATCTTGAAGGGTGAGGGGACACTGCTGGGAGGGGGGAGCTGGGGCTGTCACTCCTTTTTGCTCCTTTTTCCGAAATAACAGAGGTCTTGACCGTCAGTCCCAAACATCCAAAAGAAGCATCTCAGATACTCAGTCTCCCAAGTGAAGACTGTAGTGTAGGGGGTTCCCAAATTTTAATTTAAATATGGTTAGTCTCATCAGGATTGATATTAACCTGCACTCTACCCAGCTCCAGTAGTGACTGACCGTAAACCACAATGGGTGAATCCCCATAGAAATGACACATGCTATGAGACCATTGGGTAAGGACACATGCACGAGTAGCATCCAGTATCATGCCATGGCAACACAAACATGGTTGGAGAGTTTCATAAACCACTGCATTGCCCAGAGAGGCTACCCAGACAGCACACAGTCGTCGGCCCGACGGCGGCCCGACGGCGGCCGCTCCGGCGGCCCGACGGTGGAAAACGCCGTCGGGCCGACGTTGTTTTGTCCAACCTCCCGCCGTCGACTCGACGGCGGCTGCCGCCGTCGGCCCGACGGCGGCTGCCGCCCTGACCCCGATGCCGTCGGGGCGACGGCGGCGCCGCCGTCGCCCCGACGGCGCCAAACGCCGTCGGGCCGACGTTGTTTTGTCCAACCTCCCACCGTCGACTCGACGGCGGCTGCCGCCATCGACCCGACGAGCCGAGAAATATTAGTTTTATTCAAAATTAATAGAAATCGAACACCCATACCTTATAAATTTAATATAGTCTGTACGTATTGACACTATAGTGACAGTGTCTTCTCGGAAAAACCAAGATGGCGGTCCTTCGTCAACAATCCGTACCGTTCAAATTGTATTAACACGAATAATTCCATTAATACATCGTAATAAATTCCAAAACTTTTACAAAATAATCTAAATATATTAATAAACAAACCTGTTAAATAATTCCTTTAAATTCCTCCGATTTCTGGCGTTATTTGTTAAAAAAGAACACTGCTCAACGATCGCACGTGTTCCGGTGGCGATTCGAAGTAAACAAACCGCATCGGATGGTTCAAATCGTATTAACACGAATAATTCCATTAATACTTCGTAATAAATTACAAAACTTTTACAAAACAATCTAATCATATCAATAAACATACCTGTTAAATAATTCCTTAAAATTCCGGGTATTTCTGGAGTTATTGGTAGAAAAAGAACACTGATCAGCAATCGCACGTGGTCCGCGGGCGACTCGAGCCGGAAAGCAAATTTAAAGAACTGCGCAGGCGCGGCCCACCACCGTCGGCTCGACGGTGGCTCGACGGTGGACCAGACGTGGAAAATGAATGCAAACCTGCGGCGGCCCACCACCGTCGAGCCGACGATGGCCCGACGGTGAATCAAAAGTGGAAAGGGATTGAACCCTAACGTCGGAACACCACCGTCGGGCCGACGGAGGCCCGACGGTGGCTCACAAGTGGAAAAGGATTGAAACCTAAGGTCGGGACACCACCGTCGGGCCGACGATGGCCCGACGGTATACCAAGTGTGGAAAATGAATGCAAACCACCGGCGGCCCACCACCGTCGGGCCGACGGAGGCCCGACGGTGGCTCAAAAGTGGAAAGGGACTGATTCCCAAGGTCGGAACACCACCGTCGGGCCGACGGTGGCCCGACGGTGAATCAAAAGTGGAAAGGGACTGATTCCCAACGTCGGAACACCACCGGCGGCCCGACGGTGGCCCGACGGTGGCTCAAAAGTGGAAAGGGATTGATTCCCAAAGTCGGAACACCACCGTCGGGCCGACGGTGGCCCGACGGTGGAAAGTCGGTGCCGACGGACCGACCAATAGCCGACGTCGGGCCGACGGCTGTGTGCTATCTGGGTACCAGAATAAAGTCATGTATCTCCCACTTTGGCTTCCACATTCTCTGTACGCTTTAGCAATGAGTGAATGTAGTTTGATGACAAAGTGTCAGTGCCCAGAGAATACACAGATATTAACAAAAGTTATCTACTTTATACTTGAACATTATCTCATATTTATTCACATAGAACTCATATAAATTTGTAAATATAGGACCAAGGCTGTAGCTAGCATGGGGGAGCACGGGAGAAGTTGCCCGGCATCCCCCCAGCACCCCTTCCCCCCAACAATATCTTTTTTTTAAACTGCAAACCCCCTCAATTACTGTTTATTTATATCATCCTTTTGTTTTTCTGCTAAAGGGTCTTGTGGCATAACAGGTGTTCCAATTTGATAGTGACGGTCTGTAACTGGATTGAATTCATTGCATAGTTTTATGGTTTAAGAGCTAAAAAGTAATGACCTAGATGTGTATATTCAGAGAGGCATATTGTGTGACGTGCTTAATCCGCTTCAAGTAAACCACTACCATCCACACATGCCACTTATGTCAATTTAAGCTAAATCGCTTCATCTATACTACCGCATGAGGTGGTATAGATGAACCGATCTAGCTGAATCGATTCAGCCCTAAATCGCTTTAGCGCAGCGTCCACACAGCGAATGTGAAGCGAACTATGCAAGTCGATTTATATGATTCGAATTAACTGCCCCGTGTGAACAGGGCTTTAGAGTTAGATGTTGTCAGGACGTAAAATTGCAACAACCAACCAACTGAATCAGCAATGTTTTATTTCTCCATTTACAATTTTAACAAATGATGTCATTATAATGGCCTTATTAACAAAATACAATTTGGCCTAATTTCAAATAATAATTCGACATGTCTATGTTGCTCATTTTAGAATACTAGCATTCAGAAAATGTAATTCACCCAGGTTAAGATTGCAAACATTCGTTCACACTTTGCGCATCATGACATGTGGATCATTTGACAAACTGTCAAACTCACAAATCGGCATTTACAGTGTTTAGTAACACCAAATATGCATCAAAACCAGTCTCAACATCTTCACCACATTGTAAATAATACTAATAATACAATAATAAAAATACCAACCTGAATATGCAAGACAGTAGGCCTACTGAGATCCATGAGAGTTGACAAAACTAACAAGTGGACAGGTCCCCTAGCCCAACATGACTGTGCTGTATATATATATATCCTTAACATGATGTTGTTGTCACTAACATCTTCCATCCCAGATTAAGATTGCCATAGTAAGCATTAGATTTGACAACCAGAATGGAAATAAGTTTGGCAAAAACTTGTGTCAGTTTCAGCAGTCTTTGTTGGTGTCATATTTATTTATCCTTATCAATTATTTACTGCATTGACTTGTTGGTTTTATGAAGTATTCAACACCAGGGGGAAGCACATATAACTCAACAGTTTCTCACATTAAATGCTGTTGTAACAGTAACACTCTTACATATATGCAGTGGTAAAGGTCTATATATGCACATTTTGTTTCTATTGGATATTTTACCCCATTCATGAAATGGCCTTTGATAAAGTAAGCCTAATATAACACAAAGTTGTCCTAATAGAAAGTAAAGTAAGCCTAATAGAAAGCCATCTAGGACAACAAATAAACCTATGTGATAGTGATAGGCCCTACTGAGAATAATTCACTGGTTTGTTTGTGTCTTTGTAAACTATATCATCACATCATGCATAGATCTATTCCGATAGGCCTAGTAATGAATATAAATCAAAAAGTTATTTAATTAATTTGTTTATAGTCATAGTTTTTTGTGTGGTGGCAGTCACAGCAATAAAATAACAATATTTATTCTATATTGAACCAACTAGGCTGTGCCTCAGTGTTTATTGGGGATAGGGCCAGTATATCTATATTCTGGAATAGGCCTACTTCAGATTTTAAAGGTATTCATAATCATCCCACTGCAATTAAATGTAATGGGGGACAACAGGATTGTTCTCGCGCTTTTCTGTTTGGCAGCTATAAGAACCCATTATTTGCAAAGTTGAGAAGGAGGCAGAGAATTTGAGAAAGTCATTTTCTACTGCATTTAAATAAAGAGGGGAAATGTAGGCTATATGGTGTTTTGGCAACCTTGCCATAATTAATTTTGTGTGGTTGCACTTCAAATATCTGCAAACTTATGCACTTAAAATAAGTTACTTCAAACTAAAGTAAGGTAGGCCTACCTCATAACGATTGACCTAATATATTTATCTCAGAAAATGTCAGAAACTCAAAACCATTGGACTATGCAACTTAGTGATTAATTCAGGATGATCTGATTATTTACAGCTGATATCTTAGCAAGACTAATCTAGTAAAACTTTGGTCATTACATACCGGTAGTCGGTTTCCATCAGCAAGTCATGAAGTCATTGGATATAATATAAGCAATGGTCATTGTATACAAACTTGATACTCACTTCAAAAGTTGACCGATATCCCAACTTTCAATTACCTTCATAATTTAATTGGCAAACTTACTAATTGTGGATGTTATTCTTAACATCAGTAATTCGCACCAGAGATGAGACAGCCCAAGCTATGACACTACATGAACTGAACCAATATCAGGACCGACGGCTCCGATCTCCCCTGCGGTTAACCCGGTACGGTAGCGCCACCTAGCGTCAACGCCGACAAGTCCTGACCAACGATGTTAGTTCCAAACATTTCTACCGAATGCCGCCACCTGCGCACTGACGCTATCCGAGCGTGCCAAATTCGAACAATCGACCACAACCGCCACAGCAGCCTTCATATCAACATCGCCCACCATTTCTTCACCCACCCACCCACACCTATAACTAATGATCAAGCAGTAGGGCTGAGGGTTTGATTCCTGTGTATTAACCATTGTATCGTGGAGAAATGGCTGTCTTCGGTTGATTTGTTCTATTTGATGTCATGACTCTCTTGATGAGTCCTTCCTATGAATAAACTACCCATATATACACCATGTTGTCTCCGTGTCGTGAATTATTTAAAACTTGGGTTTATTTTTAAATTCCACTTTTCCTGGCAGTAAATTTCATCCCTGTTGGTGATCTTATCCTGCTGTAGTCAGTCATATTTCTTTTAAAATTAAGGCTGAAAGAAAAGTTTGTGGTGAGGAACTCAAATCTTTGGGCTCAGACTGTACAAAATCCTGTTGAAGAAGTAATTTCTTGACAAAAGTTGAAGCTTGTTCACTTGTCAAACTGATATGTAAATAATGAAATTGTCATCCCATCTACATCTTACCCAGTCAGATGACAGATGACAGTAGTGATAACCATTTGACCACCAGTGTTTAAATACACCCCCAACCTACATTGGATACAATTTATTTCCATAGAAGTAACCAGCATGTATTAAATGAGAACCTACTATTGGGTGGTTTCTAGTTAAAACAAACACAGGACATTTTGTTGGTCATATTTTTTATTATTAAATACATTACTTTATTACATAAGCCATGTACACTGATTTGCATTATAATTAATCAATTATTATACATTGTTGTTGTCGTTGTTGAATATATGTATTCCTCTTTGCAGTTTGTATTTCAGTATGGGAACACTGGTGTTACAGTAATAGGTGACATCGTTATGTATATACATTTTTAAAGGCTTACTACAATAGAAAACAAGAAATTGTGAATACAATGCATTCTCATAAACATAAAGGATTAGCCTTCCTGTTGCTGCATAGCATTAGTCAATTTAACAGAGATGACCACACACACCACATCAGGTTTGGATGCTGTAGGCGAAGTGCCAAGTGCCCACCAGGACAGCTGGTGGTTTGGGTGGTATCAGGGAGAGGGACAGCAGTAGCGTAAGGCAGTAATGGTGAAATGGTATAGGTGGTGCCAGGGTAGAGTGTTGTGGGCAACATCGGGGGTACTGCATGCTGAATTACCGCAACATGAGCAACTTGATGTACACAAAAAGCACAAGAAATGTAATGTTGACTGAAAATGCTCATTGCAGCAAGGAACTCTCTATCACCAAGTATTTGCGTGTAAAGGTTTATTTCTAAAGCAGCTTAATCAACTAATGTACAAACAAGAAAAGGATACTTGTTTTAAGCATTTAGTTGTTAGAGCGATAGTTCTGGGAGATTGGGGTTAAGAAACTGAGTGAATCTCACGCTCTGGCTGAGAGGTAGCTAAGCTGCTAAAGAACAAGGATGAATGTTCACAGAATTGTTGGATGTGTCTAAAGAATAGAGTGCCACACCCTTTCACTCAAGTTGGGTTGGAATGAACGAGATAGAAACATGAGAATAGACTTAATAAAGACACGTTCAGGATGTACCTGTTCAGGACTTTAAAAAAACAAGGTTTCCAAATCAAGTCATGTATGTAAATTATCATACACTTACACAACTAAAAGCTGCAGTCCAATGACTCATTTGACATGTTTACATTTAAAATATCTCAAAGGTTAGCCATTTCAAATATGTTATTTCAAATTGAAGTAAGGTAGATTTTATAACAATCAATTCAATATAGTTATCCCCCAAAAATGACAGAAACTCAAAACCATCAGACTATGCAACTTTAAAAATGGGTGAAAAATCTACTTTATTAAGCTTCCTTACATCTAAATATAAGTATTTAAATACAATTTCTAAATCAACTTGTATATACTTCCAATTGCACTGTCAGTTGTAATGCTTTGCATTGCATTTGCATTGCATTTGATTCACTGACTGGGGAGGGGGGGGACTCTGACACGTCTGCCTCGCCTGACCCATGCTTTCATGCCTCAGTGACACTCATCTCACAAAGACTGCACAGCCCTTTCCCTACCTGTATAAGGCCAGCAGCACACTACTATCGTCACTACACCTCCTGCTGCTGGCTGGATGTTTCTTCTTACCACCCACCACCCAGCTTTCTTTCTTACTTTCTATTTACTAGGGCTGACGCCTCTTAGGGCCTCGCCTATCTCCTTTTATTTTTGTGCTCTGTACTTGTTTTGTTCAATAAACACTGTTCACCTCCACCTGCATCTCTCCCCCTGTTTGTGCGAATCATAGCTGAATGCCTTTAATGAAAATTAATTAAAATCAATGAAAGGGTACAAGCTAGTGAAAGTTGATCACCTAATCAAGGTGCCAAATGCTATGATACAATATGGGTAGTACTGATGTGGGACTGGGTATAATAATTGGACATCAGAATATTTTACATGGGAATATACTACGAAGATAATTTAAATATGGATGATTTGTTACAGCCTCTCACCCATCACAACCTTAACATCCAATGGGCAATGACAAGTGCAGAGACATGCTATTATATATTGTAGGCCTATACATCAGATTTTTACCTGAAAATAATTTAAATTCTGGCTGATTATGGAGCAATGCCCAAAAAAGTTGTAACGTAAAAAAGTGACATTTTTGTGGGTTTGATTCCAATGTACAACCCAATTTTTGGATCGGTGATTATGGGGTTTTGCACCTGAATGCGCATGGTTTCATAGAACTATCTGGAGAATCTATGATAGATTGGAAAGGCCATCTAGATCAAACTTGATTAAGTTTTGTGTGAGCTATATCAATGAAAGTTACTCATACATAATATACCTCATTACCCCAGTCAATTAAATATGGTCCTCTTTTAATCAATCTGAAGAGCAACTAAATGTGAGCTGCCCTGGATGGTCCAGATGATTAGTGATGCACCATGCAGTGTCGTTAGTCAGGTTCCAATCCTTATAGTTCTGTATTTGGCTCCCTCATGGTGGCAATTCTTCCTGAAAGTGTAATTGGATAAATGAAGAGCATTCGGGCAATAAACTGATAATATGCAATGTGGAAAGCATAAATAATAACTTTAAAAGCTAAAGGGATTTCACTTAATTTTCAGTGCAATTAGTTGAGGTAGGTGATTTTGTTTCTCTCTTGCCTTGGTCAGTTTGGTTATGGCTAATATTACAGAGCTTCCTAGGCTTATCACAAATATGTGTGGGGTTTATGAGCAGTACTTTTTGTTAACATGTGCATTCTTGTGCTGTGAGGAGAATTGAAATATGTGATTTGTTCAAAAATAAATATTGAGAAAGTTATGTAAATTGTAATATCAGAATATCTGCCATGGAGACAGACAATTTGTCAATATCCAAAAGTGTTCTGTGTCATGAACAATTACTTTTAATTATTTAAATAGCTTCATATTGTACACACATAATAATCAGGGATGAAAATGGTCTCTGGGAAAAAAAGTGGAAATGCTGATATTGTCCCATAGGTTTAGTATTGTCAAGCAGGGATGAAAGTGGTGTCCGGGAAAAAAAGCGGAAATGCTGATATTGTCCCATAGGTTTAGTATTGTCAAGGAATCGTGGACAATTTTTGGAAGTCTGGTTTCAGATGTATTGGTATATGCTGATAGTTCTGTGCCATTTGAAGTACGCATTAGTAGTATACGCTGATAGTGCTGTGCCATTTGAAGCATTTATAGTAGTATACGCTGATAGTGTTGCAGCATAAAACAACGTATTAGTAGATCGTGCTGTAGGATAGAAAAATGCCGGAAATCCGCGATATCGCGGAGATCTTTCATCCCTGAATAATGGCACAACTTTTTTATTTTCTGAAATCAAATATTCAAAAAAAGGTGACACATCAATATATGAATTATGTTATCACTTGATTGTGCTTTGGTAATAACCGATTTAAGCCTATGAGCTTACAAAAAGGGACACTGTCCCACAAACAGACAGTCACAACATCCTATCAAATGGAAAACTGAAACCACAAAATGATACCAGAACAAGCTGCATAGGAGGGTATTCTGCTCATTATAATATTTCAGTATCTATTTCTAGTAGTCTCATGTTTAGAACCTGACAAAATCTGGGAAATGATGTCTTTGGTAGAATGGTCAAACTGGCTAAAGTGTCAAATGCTCAGACCATCAGACCCATCGGCTAACTGTATTTTTGTCAGTTTGTTGCTGAATAGTGCTTCTCAAACACTGGATTGAAGGTGCTCAAGCAAAGCAGACTTAACAGGTTGGAGGAAACGGGCCGAATGCCTGAGTGGCCGGAAACAGCGCATCCCTCTAGGTGTGTGGAGTAGAACCCAGGGTTCAGCACTGGCTTTCCCACCCGAATTATCCACAATTGGAAATTATGCGCCAACCCTACTTGCAACCCAATTACAATCATAAAAAAGGGTCTAAATTCTTTGGAAACAAGTACAAACGATGTGAGTGTAGTAGTGCTACTCATTGCACTGTAGGTCATATAGTGTTTTTGTTTCTCCCTTCCCATTATCAAAATATTAGTGTAAATTGCTTTTTAAATAAAAAAGTTAACGTTGATGAAAATGTAATTTATAAGATTTTAAAATGTGTTGGGCTATCAGACATTTAAACTTTTATATAAAGTTTTAAGTCATTGGTTTAACTCGGCCAGGGTTCAAAGCCCGGAGTTCAAAGCCCACAACCTAACAGAATGGGAGGAAGACACTCAACTAATTCGGCCATCGTGCCTGGTTATGTTTTATGTCTACATCATATGCCAGAAAAGTACAAAATAAAAACCGGCTGCCCGATTCTAATTTGGGTCATCAAAAGGACAATCACTATTTTTTTGTTTATTTAGCCCAATAATTGCTGTAGCATACCATCATTCAAATATGGTAAATCAGACAGTCTGTGAGTGAGGTTGACTCAAATAGTCAAGAACAGTTTTGTCTCATAAAAAGAGGCATAGCATGATAAATATATACCTGAGAGTAACAAAAGTAGGCCTACATATATATCTGTAAGTTAAGTTAATAATGCCAAAGCTATTGGAATCCACAGTGAACTGGTCTTACATTTCTACGGCTATATGGCCGTGAATTTCATTAGGGCCTATGCATGCACCAGTGGATTAGTGATCTAAATACGTGAATA
>CM059197.1:50560257-50666286 GCA_030323885.1 Branchipolynoe longqiensis
CCACAGTTGAGCGACAGAACAGTTACAGTGGGGACTGCTAGAGGTGCCACAGTTGAGTGACAGAACAGTTACAGTGGGGACTGGTAGAGGCACCACAGTTGAGCGACAGAGGAGGCAATATAAAATTTCAGTAAAATAATATACAATAAATTCCCTTTCACCCCTTTATACTCGCATAATTCGATATATATCGCATAACACAGGATATAATCCAGAGGCATCTCTTATGGAGTACTTTCTGCTTTACTTCAGACAAGTAGGCTGCACTTTCTTTGGGTTTCATTCCATGCTCTTGTAAATCCATATAGTTCATTTGGCTAAGTGCTGACAACCTTCAAGGGGTGCTTAAACACAGCTGTGTTATTAACAGGCTTGGCTTCACCCCGGAATGTGAATGTCAACTGGTTCCCAGTGTTTAGTTCCTGGTTCCTCCACCTCATTTCTCCTTGTCACTGGGCGCTTCTTAATGTCTGTGTGTTTTTGTATGCATTTGTTGTTGTGTCATCGGTTTTCATTCAATCACATAAAAGACTGGTATATATATAGTGAAGACCCATTATAATGCGATCATTGGGGTTCATCAAATTTTATCGCGAAAACAGCTGGTCGTACTAAATCGGGATTTGGTTTACTGAATTACCTTAGAAGTAAGGAATTCTGGGTCCAATGCCTAATCACGTAATCTCAAAATTTGTGTTAAATCAGGGCATGGTTGAACAGGATTTTACTCCATTTAAGGCTCCTTTACAATTATCAACATGTTCGCAATCAAACGAAACGTACACTTTTTCATGACCCTCATCCACCCCCATTCCACCACAAAGTGTACAAACAATTTTTTTTTTTTTTTTTGTGATGAATTTATTGACCCTGCTTACAACGGATAAGTGTCTTAATACTTGTTTTCACCAATGGGCAGCACTAGTCTAATTTGATTCAAATCTTTGAAATTTAGTTTTGATGAGTTTGATATTGCGGTAGTCTGCACTGACATCTCAGGCAAGGAGTCTGTCTCATAGACAGGTAGGCGTGGATAGGGTGATCGCATCAGGGTCTTCTCCATTGCTGTTGTGTCGTGTCCCAAGTGCCATAAATGAAAAGCACAGCAGGTCAGTTGAGACTGGGTAATATTGGGAGAGAATGGTTTACCACTCATCTTGTTAGCTGGCACTGAAAACGGCAACATTCAGCATCGGCAGTGTAGTATAATAAAGGGAGAATCATATGTATCTAGAGGTTGATTGTTGGTTGTTGGAGTTTTACCTCCAGGCAACATCTAAGGTCATATCTGGACGGGTACCAACATGTGACAATGCCCACTCAGGGCAACTTTATAGGTGCTGTCCCACTGGGAGACCAGTCAGTCACATTATCCCACTCAGTCACATTATCCTGACACTGAGCCAACCAGTCCTTGCTCGTTCCTAATAATGCTGACCGCCTGGCTAGGAAGCGACAACTGTTAATTTTCAAGTCATTGGAGTTAGAACTCATGGGTTCGAATCTCACGCTCTACCAAAATGGAAGACGGATGCTTAACTCATTCGGCCACCCCGTGTGGTCTACCTAACTAGAATTCAATGCTTTTGACAGGATTAGTCAAAATCATGCAGGTTAATTAACGTGGCATAATCCAATGGTTTGTCTGTCATTATTTTATATTCAATATATTTGGTTGATTGTTATAATCTACCTTGAAATAGCTCTGATTGTAAATCGCTGAGATATTTGAAGTGCAAATATGCAACTTTAAATGTTGTCAAGTACATATACACAATATGACAGCTTAAGCTTCAGCGGTAACAGGTGTGATTAAACTGACTTAGTGCACTCTTATATCGCGACCTTACTATAAAAAAGTTATATCTGCCAAAATGGTGCTTTCAAGATAATGAGGACTGAAGCTGTGTAACTGCATGATAGCAAAGGAGATAGAACAATATTATTTTTAATATATCTCAGTGAAAAATACCAGTTGAGAAACTGTTGTGTAACTAACTGCATGATAGCTTTTTGTTAATAGAAAATGTGTATATATACATAACACCAATTAGGTCACTTTGTCAGATATAACCTTTTTATAGTAAGGTCACGATATGTAGCAATCAATGGTTAATACGTGTACCAGAGTCGAAGTTAAATAGGTAGATTCAAATATTGATAATTGTTTTAGATTCAATGCTCTGTACAGATTTACTCAATCAAAGTCTGAACTTGCATGACTTTAATAATTTGATGCGAATTCTTCTTAAAGAACATCTTTGCCTCCAGACCCATATCTATCCTAACCATAAGAGGTGTCCTGATTTCAGCTAAAGGAGAACAATCTAAGTTAGTACATTTTACAATTGTTCATGTAATTTTCGGTGGGACAGGAGCTGCTCAGCCTGCCATGCTCCACCACTAACACTTGGCTCCACCTATCGGTTCAGTTCGGAACTCCTATACCTTAACTCATTCATATACAGCTGCCACCACCTGGCGTCAAATTCCTCCTCCAGCGCTGATGTCAGCCTGCCTCCAGGTTCTCTCTCACTCGCCGCCTGGACACGAACCCACAAGGTCAGGCTGATCTACAATTTGCGCCACCCACCCCATCAACTACAATGAGAGGTTAGGGTGGAGGAGAGTAACGAGTAGGGTTGAGGGGCCTGATTAACCTGTTTGTTGACGCTGACTGTTCGTTCTCTATTGCCCTGATTAATAAAGCACTACCATACCACTCCTGCGACGTCGTGAATATGTTTACATGACAAACGTTTGCCAATCACGTAGATAAAATATTGACCACACTAATAATAGTTCTACCTAAATGACAACCTTGTCTAAAGCTGAGCATGCACTGCTTTAGTAGGAAGCTACTGTAAACAAGACGTGGCTGCCCTTGTTTCAGTGTGCAGTGTTTATCATTATGGGCATGCAGTTGAGGAACTGGCAGAGAAGGTAATATAAAAAGATGGCGGGAACAGAAAGCTCTCGATTTACAGTCCATGTATCACCATAATTTCATAATTGATTCACCCTACACATATGATAGATAAGTATTTGAACAAGATATGTACATATTAGATGGTAGAATGATGTGGTTATTTCAATGACCCAGCCTTCTGACACTTTTTCTAATGGGCTATTTAGTAGCTCCGTCACAGAGACAGCGCTGCAGGAGTACCTAACTCTCAATCGTCACACTCACCGAAGGCAGGTACTGGGATGTCGATGGCAACCGCCATTCCATCATCCAACAGGAGAACCTTGTCTAGAGGTAGGTAATTCCTTCTTGCCTCATCAAATTTGCATCCCCATTCATTAACCCTGTCCATCACCAGTGTCCGTCATTTGCATTGTTGCCAATACCCTTACCATCGCCATTGCTAATGCACATCGCAATATATATATATATATATATATATATATATATCTGTGCATGAGAGGAGCAATACCCATGGACATATGTATTGCAATATATAAACTATGGTATATATATATATATATATATATACTGCATTGCTCTTCACGTCCATTGCAGTATATATGTGTATAATATACTGCTGTATATATAGAGAGACTGAGTACTCAGTGCCAGGATAATGTGACTGAGTGGGATATCAGATCATGGTGCTGGAGGCCTGGTCTCCCAGTGCGGCAGCACTATAATGTTGCCATGAGTGCGCACTGTCACAAGTCGGCCATCGGTCCTGATATGACCTTAGATGTTGCCAGGACGTAAGACTCCAGCAACCAACCAACTATATATATATATATATATATATGCATATTTATATATGTGTATGAGATCAAAATACAAAATTGTAATTATAATTTCTTTTTCAACAATATGGTGGAGGCCACATATCGTTGTCACATAATGGAGGCACATACTGTTATCACATGGTGGAGGCACATATCTTGTTGGGGTACATTAGTTGTTTAAGCAGGGGAAACTTCATGCGTGGATGATTGGTCTTCCTTATTCCACTGCTCCTTGCCCTATCCTAGTAATGCCAGGCGTCTAGCTAGGAACCGAAAGATATTAATTTTTAAGTCATTGGTTTGACTCGACCAGGATTCGAACCCACGTGGGAGACATGCACAACATGCAAACCTTCATAGTATCATGTATTCTGTTATTATGTGGATTGTTTGCAATTATTTTGAAGGTTTTCACGTTTGGTTTCCATGTCACACAGTACCGAATTTCAGCGAATGACCCATATGCCCACCATCCATTGCCAGGACTCCCCATGTACATTGCAGTATATATCCTGCAATCCATCGTCAAACTGATCGCATATCTTGAGCTAAACAAAAGTGTCAGCAGAGAAGTGATTGTCTCCTTTACCGACCAGACTCTCTGACTGCAGGTACACGCACATGTCCAATGAGGCACCGCACATTCCAAGCACAATTTGGACTCATCAGTCATCAACGAGTTAACAACAAATGATGGGTTGCCGTCGTCATTGCAACCGATGGACAACCAAGAAATATATGTATATATACTCTAGCATATATATATATACTGAACGGCATCTACATCAATGCATATGAAGAGCAGATGTATACACTAGACACCATTATTTATTCTGTTTGAATTAATACCGTAGAGTTTGACAAGAAACAAGAGACAATGTGCTCTGTTTTGAATGTGTAGCAGCGTTTGGCTAGCACAGAGTCTGACTGACTTATGTAAACAGCAGTAGTACACATTCACTCGCATCCATCAATTACTCTGATTGATTGATTGGCAGTTGCTTTATGCTGTGTCGGCAGCATATACCATATTCACGGCTAGAAATGTTTGTTTTTTGTTCTAACCATCGCGTTTACATGTAAAAGCAGACAATCAATTATGTGCCAATAGAAACTCATTAAATTAAAAAGCTCACAATTATATATGTGTGGCCAAGGGAAACAAATTCCCGTACAAAATAAGAAAAGTTTATTAATAATTGTTAGAATTTATTTAGCAAATTATATGAGGTGGTACAGACCAGCTTCCCTCAAAAAGGCTCAAATGTTTTCTTGTTTTACTTGAGTAAAAAGGTCATGCATACTGTCTGCAGTGTAAAATTGTTGGCTTACTCAATTACTCAGCACACACCAAATGCCAGTCACACTGCGTGTCCTGCTCAATTATTTACCCTACCACCCTCCAGTTCCCATTGCATAGGTCATCCATCATACTTCATAGTTATTGTCCAATTATGCTATTATCACATACATGTATATAATATATAGTAATATATATCGTAGACAGTGCGGATATATACTATTTGTTGAATACAGGCAGTGTAGTTTCAGACGCAGGTGGCGCCAAGGTGGTAGGGTGGAGAATTAGAGAACTAGGAATAGCTGTGTAATACATATAGCAGGGAGAATGGGATGGAATAGATGGTTACTTATGTTCACATAATAGCTTAGGTATCATGTATAGTTATATTCACATCATAGAATTAAATAGCACACACATAAATATATAGATAAATACATATATATGTACATATATATATATATATAAATTTGGCTATTGTAAATGAAAAAGACACTGGAGGTCTCCATTGCTGTTCGTTTATGTCCCGACTGCCATAAATGAAAAGCACTCTAGGTCAGTTGAGAAAGGGTACTATTCGGAGAGAATGGTTTACCACCTCATCTTGTTAGCTGGCACTGAAAACGGCAACATTCAGCATTCGCATAATAAAGGGAGAACCATATGTATCTAGAGGTTGATTGTTGGTTTTTGGAGCTTTACATCCCAGCAACATTTAAGGTCATATCAGGATGGGTACCAACTTGTGACAGTGCACACTCATGGCAACATTATAGTGCTGTCCCACTGGGAGACCAGGTCACCGTCACCTTTAGTTATTTGCTGAGGTCCTCGGCCGAGTAAATATCATCCTGCCTATACAATGCTCAAGTTAAATGTTTAAAATTGTAAATCAAGAGGCGTTGAGGCATGCTGAATGGAATGTAACCTCGGTGGCGGTGGCACCACCAGTGCAGAAATGGTGGCTGACCCACAGTGAAATACATAGTATGTTTGAATAAACCAATAAATAAGCAAATGCAGAGTAATACAAAATTAATAATTAATAATAGCATTTAACTCTGCCTTGTATATTCATGTAGGAGATTAGATATCACATGTGTATATAGACATATGCATACACACATCATCATCATCATGCTGTCGGTCGCGATGCGACAAAGACAGCTTTCATTACTTGACTGCCGCTCCCCATTTAGCTCTCTGCAGTGAGAGTGATGTCCATGAGTCGGTCTTAATGACTCTCAGCTTCAGGTTTCTCTTGATGGCATCCTTGAACCAGAGAGCTATTGGATGTCAAACATATGGTCATTCTGACATATTTCTTTGGAGGAAACTCACTGCTGCCACCCAGGCTACTCTTTCCAATAAGTAGCAAGGGGTCTTTTATATGCACTTTTCCACAGACAGGAAAACACATACCACAGCCTTTGATGAACCAGTTGTGGACCACTGGTTGGAATGGAAAATAGCCGATACTGCAAATCTATCCACTGAGCAGGATCGATCCGATGACCGACACCTCCACAGGTGGACACTCTACCGTCTGAGCTACGTCCCACTCCTATTAGTACAGGAATACGTCTCGGTTTGTTGGTTGGTTGGTTGTTGGAATTTTATGGAATTTTATGTCCTGGCAATATCAAGACAGGTACCATCTTGTGACGGTGTGCACTCATGGCAATTTTATAGTGCTGCCCCACTGGGAAATCAGGCCACCAGAACCATGACCCAATATCCCACTCAGTCATGTTATCCTGACAGTGAGCTAACCAGTCCTTGCCTGATCCTATAAAGGCCGAGCGCCAAGATAGGAAGTGACAAGTATCAATGTTGTAAGTCATACTCGACTGTAAATCGAACTCCCGATCCCCCGCACGGGAGGCGTGCGCTCTACCGATTAGCCCACCGCGTCCGGTTATGCGTCTAGATGTGCTCTCTGATTGCATATATAACTGATACATGCAGCCAGTCATCGAAGTGCTTAGTTAGAGAAGCTTAAGGCTGCATAGTCCGATGAACGCGTCAACTTTTCTAAACCAAAGCACTCACCCAGTCCTGATCCTTTCATGTCCAATGTGGATGGCACACTCAGCAAGCAGTTAATGTTGACGGAATAATCCAGGCCGCCAGCACCATGACTTAATATCCCACTCAGTCATATTACCCTGACACTGAGCCAACCACTCCTTGCTCTATTGTATTAATGCTGAGTGCCTGGCTAGGAAGCGTCAAATATCAATTGTTAAGTCATTGCTTTGACTCGACCAGGGTTCAAAGCTGTGGGATCGAATCCCACGATGTCCCAACACGGGAGGTGGTGGCTCAACTCATTTGCCCATCCCGTCTAAGCGTCCGGAAGTAAACCATCCCGTTAAACACAGTATTCGGCTGAGTAGCTCAGACCCTGTATCAGGAAAACTTTAGCGCACCCATCCACCCACTATATTAAACTACTTCGTAGGGCTCGGCTCGGGGATCCTCCTCAGTGGCCTCCTTGGTCCCTAGAGAGTCGCCATCCCTCGACCCAGACCAGCTTGATTGAAATTATATTTGTACCACAAAATACATGAATAAAAAAGAAGAAACATTTTCCAAAACCTACATTTGTGTCTGGTTCCCTCTGTCCGAATCGCATTATAATAGGTTTTAACTGTAATTGTAAATGACCATTGGATTTCATTAGGTATTGCTACCGTCATCAGAGGGTGGGTTGGTAGTGGAAACCTCCGTTAGTATAGACCTTTTCGACAAAGCATGTTGGCCCGGGGGTGGTTGCCACATATTACAGTCATCAGAAGACAGGGCCGTGGTGGAAATGTTATATAAAGACTTTTTCCACACAGCATTCTGCACAGTTACCTGCTATCCATTGCAATAGTTCACCCACCATTAGCTGCTACTAAGAATATAATAAGTTCATTCATTGCCGCCAGAGGGCAGATTGATAGAATGGAAATCCTATATAAAGACCTCTCCCATGGAAAATCCTGTACAGTGAACTGATGCTAGGTATATTATCAGTTCATTCATTGCCACCAGAGGGCAGTTTATGGAATCGAAATCTTCTATAAAGACCTCTCCGATGTAAAATCCTGTACAGTGCCCTGCTGTTAAGTATATTATTAATTAATTCATTGTCGTCGGAGGTCAGATTGATGGAATGGAAATCATATATAAAGACCTCTCCCATAGAAAGAAAGCACACTGAGCTTTTACTGGGTAAACTATTAATTCATTCATTGCTACCAGAGGGAAGGTTCAGTATGTAATAGAAATCCTCTATAAAGACCTCTCCCACGAAACAGGGTACACACTGAGCTGCTACGAAGGATGTTATTAGTTCATTCATTGCGTCAGAGGGCAGGTTCATGATGGAAATCGTCTATAAAGACCTCTCCCACAGAGCAGGTTGCACAGTGTTCTGCTACTAAGTATGTCATTACTAATATTACTTCATGCATTGCCACCAGGAGGAGAATGGGGCATTGTGGGAGTTGGTGGTGGAAATCCTCTATTCCAACTGCCTAGATATGATTGCCGGCCCGGAGGGTGGAACCATGTCAGTTGGGTTCGGGGATAATTCGAATGCTTTTCACATTATCGCTTCATATTTAATGATGACGAAGCGGATTCTGTTATCCATGTCTGAAGCAGTTGTCGATGTTGCTCACAACATGGGTAATTGAACAAGCTGGAGTCGGATTCTTATTCAAACGGCACCGCCTATACTCAAACTGTAACATTAAATATGTACATCGATGCCTAGTGGGTCTTTTGGAACTACACCGAGTAACCACGCAGAAATGGTGGACGTGCATATGTAAATTAAATATGATGTCGATAGACGAAATCTGTTACAAAGTTACGGGAATTTGCCGCACTCTTGACTTTTTGGCCCAGCTAGCTGCTATATAAAGCCAGCAAAACCCAAACTCGGCCACTACAACTTGGTGGCGGACGGCGAGGGACATTCTACTCTGCCATCCCGCCCACCCCACAATAAAAGACTAGAACTATAGGGCTTAAGCATCTTGGGGCCTTCTCTCATTATACTCACGCATGTACGATTACCATTCTAGTGCATTAAAAAGTACAAATATATACCATTCATCCGAGTCTGTGTAGTTCAATTAGCAATGGGTATGAAGAAAGAGGTTTAGACGAGTCTACAGTATATCACATTATCAGAGTGGTATAGATGATTGCTTTAATTTCTGGAATATATTAGATTATTTTGATAGGATGATTTAGGGCGTGATGGAGCTGTCTATTTATCTGTCTGTGAGTCTGATTAAATATGTGAGATTTGTAATCTTCCATGTTGTGCCCAAGTGTCTTTTATCACAGTGGGCTTACTTCAATACGATCTTATATATCACAATTACAAATACTAGATAACTGACAGTCATTTAAAAAATACCTGTGTTTTTGTTCTTTTGAAGTATCTCAGTTATCAGTTTGCGCCATTAAGTAATATAAGGACATGTATACTTGAGTTTGTAGATGTAGGCCTTACCTCACATTGAAATGGATATCACACCAGGACATCCAGCAAAATAACTCCAAATAATGTTGCAAATCTGGTAAAAAAAAACTATTAAAGATTGTTTGTTTTCTTTTTATAGTTTTAATTCCTTGCTACATCTAGGGTAATATCAGGATGGGTACGAACTTGTGACAGGGCGCACTCATGGCAAATGTATAGTGCTGTCCCACTGGGAGACCAGGCCACTGGCGCCCTGACCCAATATCCCACACAGTCACATTATCCTGATGCTGTGCTAACGAGCCCTTTCCCTATCCTAGTAATGTCGAGCACCAGGCTAGGTAGCAACACATTTCAAGTATGTAAGTCATTAATTGGTTTGACTCGACCAGAAATCGAACTACCCACCTTCCGCACGAGAAATACATACAAGGCCCCCTTGGTTCCTGGAGAATCACCTTCCCTGGACCCAGACCAGCTTGAATGACACGCTATTTGTACAACAAAATACATGAATAAAAAAAAAGAAATATTTTCCAAAACCTACATTTGTGTATGGCTCCCTCACCCATCACCCGTGACCTTGTCTTAGATCCATCACACACACACACCTGCTGTAGCCTGGGTTTCACCGGAGCGACACACAAGTCCCGATAAAAGTAATCGTGGCCCGCCCAGTGAGGCGTGCCAAGTTATAGCAGTGCGTTGTCACAGACACAATGCCCCCTGTGTACACACACTCGACGTGTGTGGTGGTGTGAAAGGGGGGGGGGGGGGGGGGGGGGGGGGGGGGGGGGGGGGGGGGGGGGGGGGGGGGTTGCCTCCCACGCCGTCAGGGGGCGCGCCGCTGTGCAGACTGGGTCGATGGGGTCCTTCATTTATATCCAATGGCGAAAGTGCATAATACAGTATAACCCCATTAAACCAAGCTCGGTTAAACCAAAAGATCGGTTAATCCAAACTGTTTTCGGCGGCCCGGCAAAATACTACCATTTATCATATACAAAAGTTGGTTAATCCACATCAGGAACTAGGAACTGGGGCATTAGTGACCATGAACTGATATATATTACTAGAAAGAAAATAAAACCAAAAACCTAACTACTCTCCGTATGGGAAGATCATGCAAAAACTACACGAAGGAAGCACTAGCAGCGCACCTGGAAAAAAATGTTAAATTTCTACTCCCAACTGACGTAGATGTAAATGACCATTGGAAAACTATCATTGGGGAAGTTGGAAATCATCTTGACACTACCTGCCCAATAAATAAGCTTTAAATCAAAAACAACCAGGACCCAAGGGTAACCCTGGAATTAATCAACAAAATTATGGACAAATATCAAGCAGGTAAATTAGCTAAAGAAAGCGGGCAGCTACAACACATAGAAGAATAGCAAAAAGCAAGAAACCGGAGCCAGAAATCAGTGGGGAAAGCCAAAAGAAAAGTTATTATCAAACAAGACCAACAATGGGGAAAAAACACACATAAATTCTGGAAAAACATAAAGAAATAAACTATCCAAAAAATGTAACTCTAACTGGGCCACAACAGCACCACGACTAAACGTAGTCATAGGGGACTGTGAATCCACAATAAAAGAAATAAGTGATCTCATAAAAACAATTGATTGCAAAAAGCCCTCAGGCATTGAAAATACCTTGAGCATAGTGTGAAGGATGTATTCGGATGCATCCCAGAGGTCTTATGTAACTTATTCAACACATCATTCAGAAAAGGTACCGACTTAGAATGCTGGAAGCTAGCTAAAGTAACCCCCTGCTTCACGAAGGAGGAGATAAACAAGTGCTGGGAAACTATAGACCCATCTCTATACTCCCACTGCCTGGGAAGCTAATGGAAAAAGTAATACAGAGACATATTATGGACCACCTAATCAAGCACAAAATACTAAACAATAAGCAAGGCGGATTCAGAAAAAAACACTCGACAATTAAAACAATTGATAACTTAATAAATGATATCTCTAACAGTATCAATATAAAAAAAGGTAGTGGGTGCAGCGTTCATATACTTCAGCAAAGCCTTTGACACAGTGGAGAAAAGTGGTCGTGCTGGTCCGGCGTCTGGATGAGAAGTGCCTATAGAGCGGTTTGTGGGGGCGAAAGTGATGTCAGAGATGGGTCACTGGGTACAGGTGGCGGCTCTGGCACGCGCGCCGTGTCACCACCTGGAGTTAAACTATATGGGTGCCTATGAATAAAAGGGGGGAAGGGGGAAGGAGGTATAGCATTAATCAGGTGGAATAGGGGAGGGGTCTGTTCCGACTCGGTCCCGAATTACCCATATTGCCACAGCAATATGGACAATTAGCAAATTATCCCAAATGTGAGTAAGAGGGCTAACTGGAAAATAGTTAGCAAGCTACCTAAAAGTTTGAAAGCAATGCACTCACAGTAAATGGAGCCATATCAAACGAGGAAAGAATAAGCTGTGGGGTGCCACAAGGGTCAGTTCTGGGACTACTTCTCTTCCTCATATATATAAATGATCTAAACAACTGGCTAGACATTGAAAACATCCAACTATATGCAGATGATACTGTGGTGTATACTGCAGGTGAATCATCTGAAGAAATAGAAACAAAACTAAATCAAACACTAAGGAAACTAACAGAGTGGTACCATCTAAATAAGATAACTATAAATAGCGAAAAATCGAAGATGGTACTATTTGGTATGAGATTAACCAGTAACGATAAACTAAAGTATCTCCTGAAAACAGCGAACCAGAGCAGGTAGGCAGCTACCGATATCTGGGAGTGGACCTTGACAGGTACCTAAATTATGACCTTTGCAAACCATAAAATATGGCTATGGCAATACTGAGATACTACATGACTGAGAACATGGCAATTTTGTAGAACATGGCAATTAAAATATATAAAGGTATGACCCTCCCCTACTTCGACTACGGTGATGTAGTATGCATGGGAGGAAATACCAAACTAGTAAACAAGCTACAGGTACTGTAAAATGAAGCCCTTCAAATATGTCTCCAAGTACACAAAAGATATCCTACAATAGAACTACACAACAAATGCAATGCAACACTATTAACAAGTAGAAGGGAAACGCACCTGAAAATACTACCACAGCACTACGCCACAAAATCAGGTTACACAGTAAAACCCCACAGGGACACTAGGCACATGGCGGCCCCCAATACTACTGATGGAAATGAGGAATACCAAAATATATGAGAGAAGTGTACTGGCCATGGCAGCACATGCCTGGAATAAACAAAACACAAAACAATGGGCAATCCATAACCCTGACCACTACAAAATATATTCCTAAAGAAAACAACTACTTACTGACCAAGCCAAATCACACCTGCCACTGAGCGCAGTCGCTGCTTGCTGTGTACTGGCACAAAAAGCAAAAGACAGGCCAGAGAAAATGGTAGGTATTAAAATTAGGACAATTAGCCCTCCTGAGTACAAAGGAAATCAGGAAAGCTATCACCACATGGCACAGTCCACCTGGGTATGTGTAATGGCACAAACCAACACAGAAATGGACAGGCCATGGTCATGGATCTGATCCACCCTGGAATACAAAATGGCTAAGCAAAAAACACAACCATCCCACCTGGTCGCAGTCCTAAAGGGTCTGAGTGGGTTCGGGCACACTGGTGCGCTATCTAAGGACAGGGCTTGGATAACAAATCAAAATGGCGTGACACCCAAGGAGATGTACATAGTAGGCTAAGGTATCATACTCAGACTAGCAAAACTCTGGAAAAATACCAAAAAAAACTAAGATAGGCTACTAACACCCAACATTGTCACATGGCTGGAAGACCAGTGCCACGGCGCTGACAGAAGACTTTATTCAATGAATAAACTATATTTACAACAACAACAACAAAACAACAACAAAACTAACCATGCCATCTCGATGATATTTTTGATAGTATCGGTTCGCTATTAGATATTGTCTTTCGCAGGTATAGAATTGGATCAAAACACAAGGAAAATGCAACTTTTATTACACAAGGGAACTAAAGAGTGTTGAAAAGGCACCACTTTTGAGGAATGTGTTCAGGTGGAGCAGCAGCTTTACTGCTCCCCTTCTAGGTGTCCCACTGCATGTTATAATTGGACCTCATAGCAATTCCAATGTCTCTTAATTTTATTATGCACATAGCTAAAATTGTGCGAAGAATTATGACAAAGAATTATGAATAGTGATAGATTATATATTGCATGATTCGTAATATGCATGAAAAAGAAACAGTAGTACAAATAAAGAGAGTGTTTTTTGTTATTTTGGGGGGGGGGGAGGGGGGGGAGGGGAGGGATAGAACCCTGGCCCAAGTTCTCATGGCTATGTAGTACTTATATATATAGTGGTAACAGAAGAAAATAGTCGAGTAAATTGGTAGAAAGTTTCCGTGGGTCACAAGCTAGCCAGAGAGTGAGGATGGGCCGGCTGGCCCGCAGCAGCAACAAGGACAGTGGCATGGCACTTGAAAGTCAGCAGCCAATCAGGGCACATGAAGCATCTAATGGTAGCCTGAGGGGCACCACAGTCGCCAAGGCTTTTTCGTTCCCCACTGACTCAACTGCAATTTGGAAATTGCAACCAATCACTAGAGAAATATGCTATCTAATTAGAAGTCATACTTTTAAGTCAAGGATAGGAGTTCATGGCGTGCTTCTGTTCCCAAAGGCACAGCACACTTTGAAACTGATCATATATATCTCAAGCTAAACTAAACCAGCAGCAGAGTATAGATTGTCTCCTTCACCTACCAGACTCTCTGACTGCAGCTACACGCATATCCAATGTGCCACCACACATTCAGAGCACAAATTGGACTCATCGATCATCAACGAGTTCACAACAAATATTGAGTTGATGTCATCATAGCCACCAATGGACAAGCAAGAAGATTCGTTGGCTGTTGGAATTTGACATCCTGGCAAGATCTAATTTGACAAGCGACACAGCAGATTAGCTTAAGGTTGGATGTATTATAGTTCCAGCAGTGTAAGTCTTTTTTGTTCAACAAGAAGTTCAAATTCAACAACAAGTTCAATAATACTGTGAGGTTATAGAAGCTTTAACCCTTGCCCTTTAGTAAGTGTCCACGTGGCGTCGGGTGGGTGGCAGTTTTAAGGATAGTCAGTGTCCTCATTGTGCCTGTGTCGAAGTGAGCTCACTGCCGCAGAACCTGGCCTTATATAGGCTCGCACACGGTTATCGATAGGCGGTGATAAATTAGTTCAAAAAGGTCTCTGCAGATGGCAGTCCGATAGTGTTCACTTAGGCTAATCAGGTGTTGTATCTTAAAAGTGAAGATAGGCGGCGCTGGTGCACAAGACATACTAATACAATCGTTTCTCGATATCTGGCAGCATGCAGGTGTCCTTAGTACTGGGACGGCTATGGTTGTGTCCGCGCGCCAAATTACCCGTGTTGCTGAGCATCATGGACAATGTCATATTAGGACAGATACTGACTTGTGACAGTGCTCACCCATGGTGACTTTATAGTGCTGCCCCACTGGGAGACGAGGCTGCCAGCATCATGACCTGATAGCCCACTCAGTCACATTATCTTGACACTGAGCCAACCAGTCATTGCCATATTCTAATAATGCCAAGCATCTGGCTAGGAAGCAATGAGTAACAATTTTAAGTAATTGGTTTGACTTGACAACAGTTCGAACCCAAGGATCTACCAAAATGGGAGACAGACACTCAACTCATTCGGCCATCCCGTCTGGTCTTTACCAAGAAGAAGAAGTTTTGTTAATGGATTTAATATTCTGGCAATAGATATAATTGAATTGGAAGTGCAAAGTCCAATGATGGAGACACTCTCTTCCCATGTATGTATTGTGCAGCACGAGTAAAATTCCTAACAAACAGGCAACAGGATCACCTAAGATTGTATGCATACAACAAATCTCGAACAAAAAAACCCAGGAGGTTACAAATAAGGTGTACAAGAAGCAACGATTGTCTGTTACTAGCAATGGTAAAATCAAAATGCATTGCATATGATCGCAGTGTAGATAACATGAGTGCCAATATTTGGAATAAACTGCCAGCTGCAACACAAAATTTAGACAACATAGCAGTAACCTAGATAAACAGATGTTCAAATAGACTAACACAAAGTATAGTAAAAGCTGGATTTTTGACTGTTTGCAATCTCCAAACAGTTACACGCCACAAACAGGAAGCAAGAAAACCTAAATTATTACTAAAACAAAATTCAGAAGATTTAAATTGAATTGGATTAGTGCTGCCGCAGCTGTGAAAACAAGTGTTAACGCACTTATCCGTTATGAACGAGGTAAATAAATTCATCACAAAAAAGAAAAAAAAGGGAGCTTGGTTTGAATTACCTGGTTGTCGGTCGATGATGCATCTATCATTGGGAGTCTATGCCCAGTGGGCGCCCTTATTGACGATATCAGTGGAATTCAATAATGACTATTATTGTGAAATACGATTTATGCATCAGCATGAATAACGAGGAGAAGGGTGGTGGTATTTTTGTCCTGCCTACATGAATACTACATTTAAAAACTATCCCACAATAGGTTTATGGGATGTTATTGCTTAGGCTACAATGACCAGACGCAATGGCCAAGTGAGTTGAGCATCTGTTTCTCGTTTTGGTAGATCGTGGGAATCGAACCTGTCGGTACGAACCCTCGTCGAATTAAACCAATGAAGTTAAAAATGTATACTTATCGCTTCCTAGCCAGCCGCTTAGCACTATTAGTAGAGGAAAAAGACTGGTTAGCTCAATGCAAGGATAATGTGACTGAGTGGGATATCAGGTTGTGGTTCTGGCAGCCTGGTATCCCAGTGGGGCTGCACTATAAAGTGGATATGAATGCACACTGTCACAAGTCGGTACCCGTCCTGATATGACCTTAGACGTTGCCAGAATGTAAATCTCCAACAACCAACAATCCATCTTGCGGTAAAATCAAGTCAATGTACATCCGGATTATGCCATCGTTGGTGTGTTGGTGTCTTATGCCCTAGCAACATCTAAGGTCCTTTTCAGGACGAATTATACTATCAAAAAATTATGTTCATATAGCGATGTAGAATCGATGGAGCATCAATCTTTCCACTGTAGACTCATTACTAAAATAGGGAATGCATGGTACTAAAATAGGGAATGCATGGTACTAAAATAGGGAATGCATGGTACTAAAATAGGGAATGCATTGCACTAAAACAGGGAATGCATGGTACTAAAATAGGGAATGCATGGTGCTAATATAGGGAATGGATGGTAGTAAAATAGGGAATGCATGGCACTAAATATGGAATGAATGGTGCTAAAATATGGAATGCATGGTACTAAAATAGGGAATGCATGGTAAGCGTTTATTAAAGAATCACCACGTGTAGGGGTGAATGCAACCCTGTACAAATCTGAGCAAAGACTGCTTCGTTATGATTCAACTATAAACAAGCTGTAGAGTCACTGGTTCCCACTCGCAATGTTTATCAATGTTGGCATACTGTTAAGGAATTGAGAGAGAATGCAATGAAAACAAGATGGTGGCGAATGGAAGCTATCAATTGGACCTTCAAAGTTTGTATTAATCTGAATATTTTCCTAAATTATTAACCCCAAAATTATCAGGCGACAATAGATAACTATTTGAATCATATATTTAGCGTACTAAATTGCAATGTGTTGTTATTTCTATAGCCCAGCTATCTGACACTATTCCTATATGGTTGCTTAGCAGCTCTGCCACATGTCAGACAGCTGGGTTGGTTGGTTCTTGGAAGCTTCCATCCTGGCAACATCTAAGGTCATATTAGAACGGGAGACATAAACAATGTTGCCAGAGTAACCAGGTAAATGTATACCCGACTGAGATTGGTGGACAATTAATTATTTTTCGCAGAATTCCTTTTAGTTTAATTAATTTTGTTACGATGAATCAACATCACAGTTTCATTTAGAATCAATTGTTATTGTCAAACAATAGTGAAGGTTATTTCAATACGAGGATCAATGTGGTTTCAGTGACGACATTCAATAGAGGTTTCACACTCTAGGCAGATTTCTTTATTTGTCGTCAACAACTACAGTTAAAAGTAAATAACTGACTGTTGTGTGCAGTCATCTGCATCCACATCAACTATGTGGATATTTCTAATCCATATTCATGTGAATTACTGGACAACCCATGGGAAACCCTCCCCTCCCCTCTCCCATCTCTCCTCACACCAGCTAGTTAAATAAACATGGGAAGTTTTTTCAATTCAGTCCTTCTGAGGTAGATGGTTTAAGGTGCATAGTCCGATGAAGCATCAAATTTTCAAAACAAAAACTATTATCTAGAATTGATTCTCCATATCTAACTTAGATAATGCTGCACTTATTAACCATGTATAAGGGAATATTGAATCAATTTAATAGAACCGGTTAATGCTAAAGCCTATGGTATCCGAGGTTTGGCATGCTTGCCAAAACTAATTTTACATGTTTGCACTTCAAATATCTCAAAACTTAGCCGTTTAAAATAAATAGATAATAACAATCAGTTCAATATATTTATCTCAGAAAAATGACAAAAACTCAAAACCATCAGACTATGTAATGTTAATCAATATGAATAGATTTACATTAACCATAGACCTAACAATACCCTTAAGATTATTTCAACTCCAAAGGCCCCCCTGACACCCAGCCATCAGCGCCCATATAACATGGCTCAAACATTGATACTTGTCACGTCCTAGCCAGGATAGGGCAAGAACTGGTTTGCTCAGAGTCAGGATAATGTGACTGAGTGGGATATCACATGATGGTTCTGACGGTCTGGTCTCCCAGTGGGGGAGTACTATAAATTCGCCATGAGTGTGCACTGTCACAAGTGGGTACACATCCTGATATGACCTCAGATGTTGCCAGGAGATAAGACTCCAATAACCAGCCACCGATCTGACAGTTTGTCACTTTTGGAAAGATGTCCAACTCGCTGCCCGAACCATTAGCTATTGTCAAGGTCGTCTAAGATAGTTCACTCCCACCTACTTCTTTAATTGTGCGACCAGATGTTGATTGATTGATTGATAGATCGGAGGTTACTTTACGCCATGTCAGCAGCAAAGGCCATATTCATGGTGAGAATTGTTTGCTCTTTATTCAACCATCGCCTTTACATTGGGCGTAAAAGCATACAATCAATTATTTGTCAATAGATACTTATGAAATTTAAAAGCTCACAATTATATAATTTCTGGACAAGGGAAATACAATTTTTGATAGGCATTAAAGGTTTTATTATTATTAATTGATAAAATTGGTTTAATAAGCTATATGAAGTGACACAGAACAGATATCCTCAAGAAAGGTTAAAATGTTTTCTTGTTTTACGTTAGTAAAAAGGTCATGCATGCTGCTAGATAAAAGATTCACCCGCTACTCGCAGTACACGGGTGAAGACTAGCCCTATATAAAAACGGTCGAAAAAGCGGGTTAATGAAATGAGAGTGTAATTTCACAATCTAAGAAGCAACATTTATTCTTTGTAGATGTCTTCATATTTCCCTGCTACCTTTGAGTTGGAAAATATAATAAAACATCTAGTTTAATAAGATTTTAAAGTGAAATCGACGGTGTTCTATGGCCGCCATCTTGTCTTTTTGCATTCTCTCCCATTTCACCAACTCTGTGCCGATATAAGTGTACATTCGATACTGAAGGCAGGCATTCTATTTCCTGTTCCATACTAACGCTATTTTTGCCCATATTTACACTACGTTGTCATTCACCCGTGTACTACAAGTACCAGGTGAATCTTTTATCTAGCATGCTGCCTGCAGTGTAAAATTGTTGGCGCAAGGCCAAAGAATCCACAGGATTTAATCAAAAGTGTTTGAGCGTCAGTCGGGACAGACACGAGGAGGTGGTGGCCGAATCAGTAGAGGCAGGAGTTTGAATCCCAACAGAGTCAAATAGATGATTTCCACCACCAACCCACACTCCTTTGGATGAAGAGAAAAAGTATCGCTGTGGGTAACAGCTCAGTATGCTGCCTGGAAGAAGGATTATGGAGAATTTCAGCCACCAACCCGCCAACTGATGGCAAAGGGGAGAACTAATCGTGTAGGTAGTGTGACGGATCACATCCTGCTCCGTCTGAGGAATAAAGGAGTAACACCAAGATAACTTCAAACCCCAGGGTGCTCCCTCGCTATTCTGCCACGGTCAGAATAATAATGACCTGTCACTGCCCTGCCGGGTAGCACCTAGCCTCCCATGAGTCGCGGCAGCTAGCAATAGGTGGAACAGTCCACCCTGGGAACTGTTCCAGGCAGGGTGCTGTCACCTATTACTACTTCTTAGCAAATATTTGTCAGTGTAGTCGGCACCACCACTGTGGGGGGCGGGGTCTCATTGTAGACTACTACACCAGTAGTTCATTGTGCATACTCCATTGAAAAGGTATACTACTTATGCAGATGTAGACGACATGTACTGCCAGTGCACTCATGGGTATGCATTATATATATATATACATATATATATATATATATGTGAATATAATCAGGTTGCGGAATTAAAGCTATATACGGTGGTAGATAACATATTTTTTAGAACAGAAGGCTTCCTGTGTGGAAGGTCGGAGGGTTGATTCCCTGTCGAGTCAAACCAATGACTTACAAAATTGATACCTGTTGCTACCTACCTAATGTGGCACTGTACATTAGTAGGATTCGGCAAGGACTGAATAACTCTGTATTAGGATAATGTGACTGAGCGGGAAATTGGGTTATGGTGATGGTGGCCTGGTCACACAGTGGGGAAGCACTATGAAGCTGCCATGAGTATATATATATATATATATATATATATATATACATACAGTAAAACCTCTCTAAATCAACCGACCATGGGACCGACTTTAAGTGGTCCATTTAGGGAGGTGGGAGGTTTAGATAGTTAGAATATCCTTACAATGGTATTGTTGGGACCGAAATAAAGCGATATCTGTGGAGTGGTCGATATACAGAACTTTTTTAGTTTTTTGTTTTTTGGTGCATTAGTTATTTAAGCAGGGGAAATTTCAATCGTGGATAATTGGTCTTCCTCATTCCACTGCTCCTTGCCCTATCCTAATAATGCCAAGAGCCTGGCTAGGAAGCAATAAGTATCAATGTTTAAGTCATTGGTTTGACTCGACCAGGGTTCGAAACCACGACCCCCACAATCTGCCAACACCAGAGATGGATGTTCGAACTCATTCGGCCATCCCGTCTGGGATATATTTCCAATTTCGGGCAAAGAGTTAGAAATAGAATCGCACACAAACACTATTACTGAATCTCATTTGTTCGGCTCAGAATCCGAGTAGGGCTGTCTGAATGAATTCTGTATCGCAGCAAACGGATTCTGCGGCAGGATCGGGGCGGGAGGGCGGGGTAACGGCGGGCTGTCCCTTTGCTGGCGTATTGATTCCGTGTTTTGCGGAGCGTGTCTCCTGGCTTGACAGGACGGACGGGGACCCGTCTGCATGGAGAGTTTTGGATTATCAGGTCGGTATGTCCGCGCACAATCTGCCCCACTCCATTCTGACTCAGTTACATGGGGTCCATACCAGTGTATGCTTAGATAATTATATATATATATATATATATATATACTATATATAACATAAATAATATATAGTATATGTGTAATAGATTTAATATATATAATATTGTTTGTTTGTTGTTTTGCATCCTAACCACATCTAAGGTCATATCATGACGGGTACCGACTTGTGACAGTGCGCACTCATGGCAACTTTATAGTGCTGTCCGACTGGGAAAGCAGGCTGCCGGCACCATTACCTGGTATCAAACTCAGTCACATTATCCTGACACTGAGCACACCAGTCCTTGCCCTGTCTTAATAATGCTGAGTGCCTGGCTAGGAAGCGACAAGTATCAATTTTTAAGTCATTGGTTTGACTCGACCAGGGTTCGAACCCACGACCCCACGATCTACCAGCACGGGAGACGGGAGGGGGGGGGGGGTAGAGATGCTGGCTCCACCTACCGAATCAACCACTATTTAGAATTATACGCCAATTTTTCTTGCAATCATATCAGTCTATGGCATCATGTATGACAGAATCCTTTAAGTCTAGTCCCATTACGGCTAGTATCTACTTGCGACCACTTTGCTATCACTTTGGACCAAAGAACTCACAGTCACCAGTGACATCCTTGCGACCAAAGCAATGGTCGCCGACCTCCTTGTGACCATTTTGGTCGCAAGGAGGTCAGCGACCACAGAGGACAACTTTATGACCACTTGCAACCACTTTGTGATGTATTTGCGACCAACATGTTGTTGTGGTCGTAAAGTGGTCGCAATTGGTCGTGAGCAGTAGTGTGACGGGGGTATTAGATGAATGTGGGCAAGAGGCTGGTGATAGTAATGCCACGCCTGACTGACACTGTGAATGGGTTAGCACAGATTACTCATCTCTCCTGTAATCCAGGGGGTCAAAGTTCAAGAGGCTGGAGTCAGTAAGCGCCGGTGCCAACTGCCTTCTTCAGCGTGTGATGGTAAGCCCCCCACCCACCCACCCACCCACGAAGCTGTTAAGAATAGGGATTTGCTACTGGTCAGCAGCAAACACAGGAAACTATCGGACACATACATGTGGAGTTTGTTTCAATTGTGTTGTGGAACTGCATTAACTCCCAGCATTAGATTAAAAAGAAGTGACCATCAAAAGTAGGGGTGAATGATAGCAATAGTCTAAAAATGAGCAAACACTGCTTTGGTATAAACAAGCTGAGTGGATGTCCTAGTTCCAGAATCCAATGTTTACATATATTGGCGCATACTGGGGGAAATGAGTGAGGATGAAACAAAAAATCAAGATCATAGATGAAAATGGCCTGACAAAATAAATCTGGAAAATATATTAAGAATTTTGGGAACTTCTAACCTGATGGGTGAAGCCAGAATGGTAGCCAATTTTGACCATATCCAGAAAGAGTCTGGCAGATTATAAATCTGGAATTCCACTTGAATCCAGAAGATTCTCATCTATGAAGAGGGTTTCCCCAGAAAGCTCTACATTCGAGTTTTAAAGCATATTAATCTATATGACTGCATACATTCATTTGACCTATATATTTAACATTTTTAGATTACAAAATCATATGGTTATTTTCATTACCCAGGCTTGTGAGACTGTTTCTAATGGGTTGCTTAGCAATCTTGTCGCAGCGCCTGCTGCGGGGGGAACTAATCAGGGAGGGGAACGGAGCTCAGGCAGTAGCGTGTCCACCTGTGAAGGTGTCGGTCATCCTATCGATCCTGCTTAGTGAACCCATTTGCAGTTTGGGCTATTTTAGGTTCCAACCAGTGGTGTTGTCCATGGGAAAGTGCATATAAAAGACACCTTGCTGCTTATCGGAAAGAATACCCTATGTGGCGATAGCGGGTTACCTCCAAAGAAATATGTCAGAATGACCATATATTTGACGTCCAATAGCCGGTGATATGAAAATCAATGTGGTCTAGAGGTGTTGTTAAATAAAACAAGCTTTACTCTTTTTTTTAAAGAAACTAATCATCCCTGTGTATTCTCCCCTGTTTCCAGGTCTGCCTGTTCTCATTCTGGTGCCTTTAGACGAAGTCCGCCATCAATCCACCCTCTATCGGCATAAACAATAACTAATGTTGCAGATTGAAGCTCACTGTGCAGAATGCTCTGTTTGCAGTGGCATACCTAGGATATGGCAGGTGTAGTAAGGAGTCCCAACATGAGCCTTACCACCTGGCGGTGGTGGTACAAACTATACCATCAACTGATGCAATTCTACTGTGACAGGTGGTGGCATGATAGTCTGTTGTATGTTAAAGATGGGTAGTACTATTAGTACAGATCATGTGGGGCGTAATCGATTAATCGACTCTGGTCACCCAAGCCACTTTTTGGCGCATGCGCACGTCCTGCAGACTCGGGTCGAATAATCGAATACGCTTCTCCACGTTCGGGTGACAAAAATGGTGGTTCTTTTATTAGTTTTTTTAATAGCCATTATAATTACAGCAAAATATGATTTAAATATTTTTATGATTGCATAGTTTAGTATTATTTCCATTCAATTAATCTATGTTATTACCAAAAGAAAATATGTATGACTGGTACCGGTGGCTGTTATCCTGCAGGATGGTACCAGCGCAAATGTGACGTCATCGCTCCTTGCAAACCCCAGCAAAGAGGTGGGTTACTGGGGTCGGGTTGTTTTGCACACGGCACGTGTATTTGTCGACTCCACTCGCGGTGTTCTATTTGAAATTCGGACGACTCGGGTGACCCGAGTCGCTCAGGTCGTGTTAATCGATTACGGCCCTCGTATTGCTGAGATAGCTAATTCTTGTTGTTCTTTATAACTATATATATAATCATATTTGTTATATCCTTGGAAAATAAATGTGTTTGCTTATCCTCAATCGTGTATGATGCAGATAACCTTGATTAAAGATGTGTAGTCCGATGAAAAGATCAACTTTTCAAAATTAAAACAGTTATCTAGATTTGATTATGCATATCTAACTTAAATATGGGTGCCTTTATCAATCATTTGTCACTACATAGAACAGAATACCGAGCCAATTTAATAGAACCAGTCACTGCAGAAGCCCATGGTGTGAGAGTTGGGGCATGCCTGCCAACATTAATTTTCTGTATGTGCACTTTAAATATCTCAAAAGTTAGCCATTTAAAATAAAAGTTACTTCAAAGTAAAGTGAGGTAGGTTAAAACCAAGAACCAAGTCATCTAAAAAAAAATGACAGAAACTTAAAACAAGTGGACTATGCAACTTTAAATTAGAACACAATATCCAACTTCCTGCCTGTGATCTTCATTCATGCATAGTGTTCAATAAATGTCATAAACTTACACACGCAAGGTCTGCAATAGTCCCATTTCATTGTGAGTTTATTTTACATGGATTTGTCCTTATCGGGCAATTAACAAAGTTGCCATAGCAACAAGAGTTATTTGCATATTGCTAGCTCCTAATTTAAAATCCGGACAACCGTGGCGTGAGAAGTTACACTGATAGTTGACCACGCGGAGGTGGTAGGTGGCGCCAGTGGTGGAAACAAGAACTAATACATGTATTAACAGCGGGCCTCGTTCAGGATACAGCCTCGGAGGCGTCTCCGAGAAATTCCAAATGTTGTGTACTCTGAACAGCATTTCAGCAGTCGGATTTCTCAAAAATGGCATTATCCATAACATGCATTTGCTGCTGCTCGATGCGCATGCGCAACCGCATATTTTAATCACACAACTTTAGACTTTTTTTGGCGAAGTTAAGCTGGTTATTATTCATCAGAATCACACGTACTTATTTATCTGTTTTAAATACATTTTATACAAAATCAACTATTTGTTAACATAACACATCTTTTGTGACAAATAAATATGCACATTAAACTCCTCGCCAACCATTGTCATTTTGGAGGTGGACCTGCTCGTTTTCACCTCCTACTCGAAAAGCGTGATCTCTCGGAGTCGTCTCCAAGGCACACTTTGAATGCAAATTATCACCAAAGATGTCACGGCGACATCTCGGAACTGGCTTTGAGGCAGACACTGAATGAGGCCCAGGAGCTGTGGTACTAGTGTGGTACGGGAAGAGTAACTTGAAGGTGATATACAGTATAACCCCGTTAAACCAAACTTGAAGGGACCCTAGAAATTTGTTTGGATTAGCCGATCATTGGTTTAACCAAGCTTTGGCTTCGACTTTGACTTGGCGTTGACTATTATATACTATATAATGATAGCTCCCCATGAAGTCAAAGTTGCATAGTCCGATGGTTTTGAGTTTCTGTCATTTTTCTGAGATAAAGATATTAATTCGATTGCTATAATATATCTGACTTTAGTTTGAAGTAACTTTCATTTTAAATGGCTACCTTTTGAGATATTTGAAGTTAAAACGTGGAAAATTAATTTAGGCAAGCTTGCCAAAACTCTGACACCATAGATTTCTGCAGTAACCAGTTCTATTACATTGATTCAGTATTACCTTCTATGTGGCCAAACATGTTTAATAAGTGCATCAGTATCTAAGTTAGGTATGTGGATCACATTTAGATAATTGTCTCACTTTTACAAATGTGATGCTTCATCGGACTATGCAACTTTAATGTATACATGTACATTGTACATCTCATTAGACAAAAACGTAAGAGACGGTGGGGTCTCAGATGACCTTATAACCACATGAAAGTTTGGTTTAACCGTACTGGAAGTGGCCTGGGTTTCGACAATTTTGGTTGGATTAACCGACTTTGGTTTAACCAAATTGTTTATATGATAACTGGTAGTATTTTGCTTGGCCGCCAAAAAAGGTTTGGATCAACCGATCGTTTGGTTTAATCGAGCTTGGTTTAACGGGGTTATACTGTATATGCTTTGTTTATACTCTCATAATTAACTATAGCTCACATACTGAATGGGACAGAATCGATGCTGGAGAATAGCGCCTATTTCTCTATTAAATTCATCTGCCTTCCTAAGTCTGCGTTTATTGTTATAGCCTTCGAATCCATTTGCTAGATATGTCCATAGCGAGGCTAGAGGTCAATACATTTGTACTTTCAGGCGTTGTCACCAAGTGCAACTTCATGAACCTTACACCGAAGGTAATCAATCCCCTTCTCTCTCAACATCAGGAATAGATTTGAACTTGATGAACCCTTACACCAAAGTAAAGTCTAGTATCTCTCACCATCAGGAATAGGTATAGAATGTCTTAGCTCTTACACCACCGATAACCTCACTATCTATCAACAGCAGGAATAGGTTTGAAATTTATGAACCCTTACATCAAAGAAAAGTCTAGTATCGCTCACTATCAGGGATAGGTTTGAGGTGTACAAACCCTTACACCAATGTAAAGTCTAGAATCCCAACAACATCAGCAATAAGATTTGAATTTCATGAACCCTTACATTCTTACACCAAGCATAATCCCAGTACCTCTCCACATCAGGAATGTGTTTTGAAATGTATTAACCTACACAGTAAAGACAAGTCAGTTAGCCTTAAACATCAGGAACAGGATTGAAATCCGGAATCCCTACTACAAAGACAACAACACTCTCTTTTCTGTTTGTTACCCTTTAATATTACACCGACAATAGCGTCTTGCTTAAATGCAAGTCATGTGTCTATTGTAGAATAACTTCATTGTATTTGTATGCCAAACCTGGAATATGATTGCGCACTGTCACACGTCGATATACACGTCCTGATATAACCTTAGATGTTGCCAGGACATAACATTCCAACAACCAACCAAACCTGGAAAGAAAATAATGCTGACAGCTAATTCCCCGATTTTAAATGTTTGCTTCAGAATGAGACGCTTGCCACCCCCACCACCCCACATCCACCCCACCCACCCACCGGCCCCACAAACATTCCTACATAATCGTGTTTAAAATTCAGATTACTGAGGAAGAAGAAAGAAACAGATACAATCAAAAGGATGGGACTAGCAGGGACCTACATACCGTTGATGTGGTATGAGGAAAGGATATACACACACAAAAAACAGGGAAATACATAAATAAATAAAGATTCCATGTGCAGAAGAATCTAGATGGCTCAGTTAAAACAGTAATTTCTAATAACTTTTGATCTCGGGCATCAAGTCATGAACTAACTCGATTAAAGGATGAAACTGGAGAAGAGAAATTGAACTGTTCTTTAAATAAAATAATAGTACTTCTCCAGAGGAGCGAATCTCATTCAACGGATGCAAGTTCTAAAAGCCAATGGTAGCATGCAAACATTTCTGCATGGGCTAGATTACTCATAATGGTTCTAAAGCTCCCTGCTCTGAGTCTATTTACCCGGCATGCATTAGTAGGAGCCTTCTGGGCGGTCCTGAAACATTGCCTTTACAGCATCTCTGAGAGCTTGTCAGTCATTTACTTCAACGCGTGACACTGTCTGCGAGGCGTAAAGAGCCATGGTGTGTCGCATATGGCCGTCTCACACTAGACATAGTTCCAAACCTGGCAAATAATAAAAAATAATATTAATGATAATAATGATAATAATGATAATAATGATAATAATGATAATAATGATAAGAATAAGAATAACAACAACAACAACAATAATAATAATAATATAAAGTTAGGCTACGGACTAGAAAACATAAGACACAACATAAGTATGGGTTGATCAGTTTTAATACTAGACCTTGGCTAGGATAACTGCCCAACCGGTTACAAAGTCTGAAAACCCAGTGCGAACTGGCCGAATAGCGGGGCGCAGGGCACGAACACGCGGTGGCGCTGCAGTAGCAGGCGCAGGGATCGATCCCATCAGGCCGTGTTAGGCCAAACCATATTAATTGTCGTTGTACACCTGACAAATTTACTGGGCAGTAATAATCAGCACCAGAAGGGTAAGCCGCTCCACCTTTTTATACAATGATAAGTGACTATCCTGTCTAATAATAAATAGGCACCTGGCATGAGTGTTAACTTTAAGTCGGTGATAATTGCAAACCCTGCTTCACCGTTACTCAGGCTAAACAAAGTTAAAGTCATGACGTCAGCATGCTTGGTGCTACTCATGAATCAAATTGTTCATGTTTGTGTGTACATTTTAATTACTTTTAATACTTGTGGTATAATTGTAGGACTTGTCAGTACTTACAGTTTGCATTTTTAAAAGTTTGTACTTTTGAGAGGTTTTGTAGGACGAGTACGAACTGTGATATTAGAGTGATCCAGGTTACAGCATAGACACAGTCAGTTGCCGCAGAGCAGATTAAGGGCCCTGTAGAAATAGGTCAAGGCGGTGCCAGAGACTGGCTTTCAGGAGGAGCCTTGCCCCAGTCTACATGGTTAGCTTGTTTGAGTGTTGTCGGTTTATGTCCTAGCAACATCTAAGGTAATATCCGGATGGGTAACGACTGGTAACAGTGCGCACTCATGACAACTATATAATGCTGCCCCACTGGGAGACCAGGGCGCTAATACTGTGATGTGATATCCTACTCAGTCCCATTATCCTGACATCAAGCCAACCAGTCCTTGCCCTATCCCAATAATAATGCCTAGCACCAAGCTAGTATGTGACAAGTATCAGATGTGTAAGTCATTGGTTTGACTCGACCGCCAATTGAACTCCCAACCTTCCGCATGGGAGGGCTGCGCTCTACCGATTCGGCCACAACGTCCGGTGCATAGTTAGCAATGCAGAACTGGCTGACGTGACAACTGAGAACGGAGGTAGTGACATCTGACGACCAAGTGATATTTTGGAGTGGTTGGGGGAAGTGCACTCCCGTTGAATATCACGTGATCATGAAACATGCAATAATAGAATAAAACCTTTCTCAATCGACCGACCATGGGACCGACTTTAAATCATCCATTTAGGGAGCTGGTCGTCTTAGGGAGTTTTTTGTATCATTACAATGGTATTGTGGGCGATCGTTTTTGAACCAAAAATAGCGATCGATAGAGGGGAGTGGTCGACATGTGGAGGTGTTCGGTTAGAGAAGTGTTACTGTACTAAAAATGCTAAAAGGACACTATGCACTTATTTGAACCTGAAGCACTGAAGATTATTATGTGTCAGTACTTGTCTGGGTAGTGACATGTGAGCAGAATTATTGTCTCAAACAAAGGCAAAATAATGTATTAAAGCAGGGAAAAATCCCCCCATTATGAGAAATACCATTTAAAAACGATTGTTAGAAGGAATATTCAAATAAATATATTCGTCTGAAGAGTAATAGAATTTGACATAGTTCAAAATGGTCACATTTTTCACAATGGTCACATTGTTCACAATGGTCACGTTGTTCACAATGGTCCCATTGTTCACAATGGTCCCATTGTTCACATTTTTCACAATGGTCACATTGTTCACAATGGTCATGTTGTTCACAATGGTCACATTGTTCACAATAGTCCCATTGTTCACAATGGTCACATTGTTCACAATGGTCACATTGTTCACAATGGTCACATTGTTCACAATGGTCACATTGTTCACAATGGTCCCATTGTTCACAATGGTCCCATTGTTCACATTTTTCACAATGGTCACATTGTTCACAATGGTCATGTTGTTCACAATGGTCACATTGTTCACAATGGTCACATTGTTCACAATGGTCACATTGTTCACAATGGTCACATTGTTCACAATGGTCACATTGTTCACAATGGTCACATTGTTCACAATGGTCACATTGTTCACAATGGTCCCATTGTTCACATTTTTCACAATGGTCACATTGTTCACAATGGTCATGTTGTTCATAATGGTCACAGTGTTCACAATGGTCACATTGTTCACAATGGTCACATTGTTCACAATGGCCACATTGTTCACAATGGTCACATTGTTCACAATGGTCACATTGTTCACAATGGCCACATTGTTCACAATGGTCGCATTGTTCATAATGGTCACGTTGTTCACAATGGTCACATTGTTCACAATAGCCACATTGTTCACAATGGTCCCATTGTTCACAATGGTCCACATTGTTCACATTGTTCATCATTGGTCACATTGTTCACAATGGTCATGTTGTTCACAATGCTCATATTGTTCACAATGGTCACCTTTTTCACAATGGTCACATTGTTCACAATGGTCACATTGTTCACAATGGTCACAGTGTTCACAATAGTCACATTGGTCACATTGTTCACAATGGTCACATTGTTCACAATGGTCACATTGGTCACATTGTTCACAATGGTCACATTGTTCACAATGGCTACATTGTTCACAACAGACACATTGTTCACAGCAGTCACATTGTTCACAATAGTCACATTGTTCACAATGGTCACATTGTTCACAACGGTCACAATATTCACAAAGTTAGCTGAACTCATTTGTACAATGGATATTAAACAACATATCTTATTTATAATAGAAGTAGCATTTCAACATGGTTCTTTAAAGAGATATTAAATTAAATACCTTATTCTCAAGAGCAGTAGCAGTTAAACATCATTCATAAAAGCGCTTTTAATATAAATATCTTATTCATATGAGGTGTAGCACTTGAACACCATTCTTTAAAAGGATAGTAAACTAATTGTTTTATTCATATGAAGAGTATACTTTGAAAGTATTAAAAGAATATTAAACAAAGTAAAAAACCTTTTTTTATGAGCAGTAGCATTTCCGCATTATTCTTTAAAAGGGTATTAAACTAAATATAATATTATTAAGAGCAGTAGCACTTAGACATTATTTAAAGCGATATTAAATTAAATAGCTATCAGAGCCAATGGCTGAGTCAAACCAATGACTTACAAAATTGATAATCATCGTCACCTACCCTGGTGGTTGGCATTACTTAGAATAGGACAAGAACTGGTTAGCTTAGTGTCAGGATAATATCACTGGGTGAGATATTGGGCTATGGTATTGGCTGTCCGGTCCTCCAGACAGATATCACTATAAAGTGGTCATGAGGGCACACTGTCATAAGTCGACACCAGTCCTGATATGACTTCAGATGTTGCTAGGATGTAAAACCCCAATAAGCAACAAATTAAATGTATTCTTGTGAGGATGGTGGCATCTGAACATCTTTCTTAGATATATTAAAATAAATAACTTATTCATGTCAGACGTAACATGTGAACATCATTCTTTATAAAGATATTAAACTAACTATCTTATATTTTATGAGGAGGGTACCTCATTCATAGATATAACATTAAACTAATTATTTTACCCTTAACAGTAGTAGCATTTGACCAGTATTACTTCATAGAAAGAGCATTAAATTAGCCACAATGGTCTTTGGTATCTAATTTTCCCTATCAGTGTTATGTGGAAGATTATCAGAATCTATCCATTTTGGATATGGCTGATATCAACTACAATCAACAAAATGTGTTCGCAGGCTTCACAACAATGGCCACTGTGTCTTTCAAAATTGTGTGCTCTGTTAGTATCATAAGAATTAAGAGGCATAGCATTTGAACAACATCATTATAAGTTGCGCAGTCCAACGATCTTGAATGTCTGTGGTATATTCTTGAAGATTTATACTGCCTATCATGGGTACATCCGAATAGACTTGTGTGCACCATTAGACAGTTTGTTGATAGAAAGCCCGAGCCTACACTTTTACCGACCCAAGGGATTTTTAACCTCCCACACCAAATAGACATGGTATGAGAGCAAGTGTCCTTTGATGACACTGTAAGTTATACACAGCGGTGGAAATCTAAATTGCCAGAGGTGAGGTCACAGGGAATCGAAACCACCAACCTTCAGATTAAGAGTCCTACCTAGAAAAAAGTCAGATACTCTAACCACTCCACCACAGAGAACACATCAATTGCATTTACTTCCCATTTCCTGTATTACTTTTAGATAAACATATTATGTTGATCAATACAACCTACTTTCACTTATTTTGATGTAACTCTCATTTTAAAGGGTTAACTTTGGAAATATTTGAATTGAAAATATACCAAATTAATCTTGGCTTGCAGGTCAAAGTGCTGGACATCATTTCAGCAGTAGCAGATGCTATTAAATTAACTTAGCATTTAGTATATGCAGCGATAAATGTTCACCAGTATCTTAGTTGGATATTTAGGATCAAGTCTAGATAAGTAATTTAGTTTCCAAAATGTGTTGCTCTTATCGGACTATGCAGCTTTAAGCGAAATGTTGTAACTGTACCGTCCTGATATGACCTTAGATGTTGCTAGGACCTCAAATAACAACAAACAAGCAAAGCTTTTAACTGTAACAGTAATGGCATTTGAACGTCAATCTCAGAAAGAATATTAAAGCAACAGAAAGCTTCAGTCTCATCCATGATAGTCAGGAATGAACACTGTGAGACACTTCCCAGATTGAATATGACTGTCAACAAATACTGTCACCAAAGGCTCCTGACAGCCTGGGAAGCCTTGCATTATTTTTGGTCAAATTCTTACCTCTGTCATTATCGCTGTTATCATGATTGTAGTATGGGTACACCATTATTGGAGGGGATCGTAAGTTGTCCGATTCTAAACAGCATTTGGACATCCCTGGTTTCCAGAAGGGATATTAAAGAGACAGCAACTCCGCCTTCTCAACTCATCTATCTATACGAAGGAACACTGTCAATGCATTACTTCCAATTTACTGTATTTATTAGGCCACAGTCAAACCGCGGCTTGCGCCCGCATGCGACCACTTTGTAATCAATTTGAACCATAGAACCCACCTCCTTCTGACCACCTTGCGACCAAAGCAATGGTCGCCGACCTCTGGGGGACCATTTTGGTCACGAGTTTGTTTTGTGTGCAGTAGCTGCAACCTACGTAATTGCGACCAAACCGGTTGCAAGGAGGTCGGTAACCACTGAGGACAACTTTACGAACAATTTGCGACCCTTTTTTTTGTGTTTGCAAAGTGGTCACAAGCAGAAGTCAGTGGCCATCTTAGCGAGCCAATGGGGGCAGCACCAGGCCGAGGTAGTTTAAAGCTGCATCGTCTGATAAAAATATCACATTTTCAAATTCAAAACAATTATCTAAATTTGATTCTACATATCTAACTTAGATACTGGTGCACTTATTAAACATTTCTTTCCACATAGAAATGGATACTGAGGTAATTGAGTAGAAGCTGTTACTGCAGAATGCTGTGGTGTCAAAGTTTGGGCATGGTTGCTGAATTTAATCTTGCATGGTTGCACTTCAGATATCTCAAAAGCTAACCATTTAAAAGTAAAGTTACTTCAAGTTAAAGTGAGGTACCTTATAACAATCAACCTATTATATTAATCTCAGAAAATCTCAGAAACTCAAAACAATCGGACTATGCAACCTAAAGTTGCATAGTCCGATGCTTTTGAGCTTCAGCCATTTTTCTGAGATAAATATATTAAATTGATTGTTATAATCTATCTTACTTTAGTTTGCAGTAACTTTTATTTGAAATGGCTAACCTAGGAGATATTTGAGGCGCAAGCATGCAAGATTAATGTTGGTAAGCATGCCAAAACTCTGACCCCATAGGCTTATGCAGAAACAGGTTCTATTAGATCGAATCAGCATGCTCTTCTAGGTGGCAACAAATGCTTAATAAGTCCACTAGTATCTAATGGCCCTGTCACACTACGACGTAACGACGTCGTCGTAGGGAGAACGTGAAGAACGTTGAACTTCTCGGCGTCGCATGCAAATTTGGGAAGAAGTTGAACGTGGATGCAGCGTAGTGGACGAGAGTGTAACGTCGGTAAAGCGTAGTGATCCCGTCATTCAACGAGAGAGGTCAACGTAATGACGTTCACGGAACGTTATGAACGTTATTCCAATGCCAGAAGAACGTTACGTGACGTTAGCTATGTCATGATACGTTGAACGTACGTTGAATGCACGTTCTCCTGACGTTCTCCTGACGTTCTCCTGATTCTCCTGACGTTCCCATTAAGCCCCGTGGGCATTTGCACTCGGTTTAATGGGGGTCAACGTAGTGGAACGTAGTTGAACGTAGTGAGGAACGTTGGAATAACGTCCGTTTAACGTCATTGACGTTCGCTGAACGTGAACAGAACGTACGGTGAACGTAAACCCTTACGTTCGTCCTACGTCGAAACTTTTGAACATGTCCAAAACCTCGACGTTAATCGACGTTACATGACGTAATGTGACGTAGCTCGACGTCACTCTAACGTCATTATGACGTCATCATAACGTAATCCAACGTCCATCAACGTAATGACGAAATATCACCACGTTAGGCTCACGTCCTCTCATTACGTTGTAGTGTGACAGGGGTATAAGTTAGATCTGTAGAATCAAATATAGGTGAGTGTTTTGGTTTTGAAAATTTGATATTTTCATCAGGCTATGTAACTTTAAATTATTGTAACCAGCTATCATGGTCAGCCATCGTGGCCGGCCATTGTGGCCAGGCAGCCTTATAACTAGCCATCGTAAGCAGTCATAATAACCAGCAATAATATCCAGCCACAGTGGCTGGTCAGACAACCATCAAGGGCAGCCATTGCAATGAACCATTGTGGCTAGCTATGCTAACTAGCGAGTCATCATGACTGGGTATCGAAAGCAGCCATTGTAACCAGCCAGTCAGCATAACCAGCTATCATAACCAGTTATTGTAACCAGCTATCATAACCAGTCATTATAACCAACTATTAGAACCGGACATCGCAACCAGATATCATAAGTGGTCATCATGACAGTTATTGTAATCAGTCATTTTAACCAGTTATCATAACCAGTCATCACAACCAGTTTCCTTAGACAGTCATCATAACCAGTTATAATAACCAGTTACCATAACAGTCATTGTAGCCAACTATCATAACCAGTCACCATAATGAACTATTAAAACCAGCAATCATAACCAGTTAGTATAACCAGTCATCACAACGAGCTATCATAACCAGTCATTATAACCAGTTACCATAACCAGCTATCACAACTAGACAGTGTAACCAGCTATCGTAACCAGCTATATTAACCAGTCATCATAATGAGCTATCAAAACCAGCCATCATAACCAGTTATAATAACAGTCGTCACAATAAGCTATCATAGCCAGTCATTATAACCAGCTAGTATAAGGGGTAATCTTAAACAGCTATCATAACCAGTTATCTTAACCAGCTATGATAACCAGTTATTTTAACAGGCTATTTTATCCACCTATCATAACTAGCCATCATAACCAGTCATAGGAGACATCCATAATAACCAGCCATCATAGCCAGCCGCTCTGACAAGCCATTGTAACCAGCCAGTCATTGCGACCAGGCAGTCACTGTAACCAGACAGCCATCGTAACCAGCCAGTCATCGTAACCAGCCAGCCACATTAACCAGCCTGCCACAATAACCAGCCAGTCATTGTAACCAGCCAGCCATTGCAACCAGCCAGCCATCATAACCAGCCAGCCTTCATAGCCAGCCAGCCACAATAACCAACCAGTCATCGTAACCAGCCAGCCATTGCAACCAGCCAGCCATCGTAACCAGCCAGACACAATAACCAGCCAGCCACAATAACCAACCAGAACCATCCACCACTATAACGGTCATTATAAGCAGCCGGCCATCGTAACCAGGCAGCCATCATAACCAGCAAGTCATCGTAAACAGCCAGTCATTGTAACCACCCAGCCAGTGCAACCAGCCAGCCATCATAACCACCCAGCCAGTGCAACCAGCCAGCCATCATAACCAGCCAGCCAACATAACCAGCCAACCAGCATAACCAGTCAGCCCCCATAACCAGTGAGTCATCGTAACCAGCCCGCCACCATAACCAGCCAGCCATCGCAACCAGCCAGCCATCATAACCAGCCAGCCAACATAACCAGCCAACCAGCATAACCAGTCAGCCACCATAACCAGCCAGCCATCGTTACAAGTCAGCTATCATTACCAGCCAGTCATCATAATCAGCCAGTCATTGTAACCAGTCAGACATCGTAACCAGCCAGCCATAGTAACCAGCCGGCCAGTCATCGCTGCCAGGCATCGTGATGCCCCCCGCCTACACCCCCCACACCCCCCACCCGGGCGTCATTCCTCTCCCACCCATCCACCCTCCCTCCCATACCCACCCTCACACCTCACATGACGATGAGGTGGAACTTGAATGACGCCTCGCCGACGGCGTTTCGCACGCGGCAATCGTAGGCGGCGTTGTCCTCGTAGGTGGGGTCGAGGAAGGTGTAGGTCACTTCAGCCAGCCCGCCGTCCGCCACATTCACATGCCGGTCGCGCAGCACGCGTCCGGAGGAGGGGAGGAGCGGTGCGCCCTCCCGCCACACCGCCACTTGTGGCAGCGGATAACCGAAGCCGCGGCACCGGAAACAGGTTTCCTTCCGGCTCTCAGCGATGAGCGACATTCGCGCCCAGTCGAAGCTGTGCGCCTCACAGGGGATGAACTCAGCCAGCGGCTTCGTGCTCAGGCTGCCCTGCGTCACCCAGGCGCTGACGTAGGCCTTGTCGGCGGCGCGCTCCATGGCGCACGAGAACATACCTTGGTCCTCGCGCGTCGCGTTGCGCACCGAGAAGACCAGCTCGAACTCGGCGATGCCGATGCGCTTGTTGACGAAGCGCCTCCCGACCTGTTTATACTTCCCAGCCTCCTCCACGTAGTTGTCGCGGTCGCGATGGATCGCGCCGCAGCTGACTGACACCAGGTGGCCCCACCGCGGCGCGGTGCCGCGCGCGGCGCGTGTCGTGCGTGTCGTGCGCGTGCGCGTCGCGCGTGAGTCGCGCTCGATGTAGGTCCGGTACATGTGGAGCTCATCGAGGAAAGGGTTCTGGCTCTCGCGGTCGATCTCTGCCCGGCACACGACGGTGAACTGGCCGTTGTAGCCGAAGGAGACGGTCGGCGTCGGGAGCCGCAGCCAGTGGATGCCGTCCAGGAAGGTTTCCTCGGTCGTGAGGACAACTCGCGTGACTCGCGTCGTCACCAGGTACTGCATAGGGTGGTCCGTGACCTTGACGATCAGACTGGGAAAAATGATCAACAAGGTCATATCAGGATGGTGATTGGTTGGTTTGTTTGTTTTTGTTTTACATCCTAGCAACATCTAAGGTCATATCAGGGTGGTGATTGGTTGGCTGATTGATTGGTTGGTTTGTTTGTTTTTGCTTTGCATCCTAGCAACATCTAAGGTCATATCAGGGTGGTGATTGGTTGGTTGGTTGGTTGGTTTGTTTGTTTTTGCTTTGCATCCTAGCAACATCTAAGGTCATAATAGGACGGTGATTGATTGGTTGGTTGGTTGGTTTGTTTGTTTTTGCTTTGCATCCTAGCAACATCTAAGGTCATATCAGGATGGTGATTGGTTGGCTGATTGATTGGTTGGTTTGTCTGTTTTTGTTTTACATCCTAGCAACATCTAAGGTCATATGAGGACGGTGATTGGTTGGTTGGTTGGTCGGTTGGTCGGTTAGTTGTTGGACAGGGTTCATACCCATTTTGACATATCAAATTCCAGGACTTTCCAGGATTTTAAAGGAACTTTCAGCACAAAATTCCAGGGTCCGTCCTGATATGATCTTAGATGTTGCCAGGACGTAAGCCTCCAACAACCAACCAACCAAAATTCCAGGACGTTTTCCAGACGTTTATTAAACTGAAGTAGCTCGAAATACAGCCATATTCATGGTCAATTCACTGTCAAAGATGTGAAGTGTAAAAAAAGCATAACACATCGATGATGAGCGGATGTAGTTTTAAGATAAAAATTAAGAGGCAGCAAAACAAACCCACAAAAATCACTTTGAATACAAAGCACCACTGATTAATGAATGAAGATTATGTGCATAACACATCAGCTATTAATGATTTTAAAATATTGGAATGTAGTCATGATATTACATTTTCCAGGATTTTCAGGGATCTTTAGACAAATTCAGGGATCTTTAGACAGGATTCCGTCTGGAATCCTGAATTATCAAATTCCGGGACTTTCCAGGTTTTCAACGACCCGTGCGAACCCTGTTGGAGTTGTTAACATTTAAGGGTAATATCACTTAACAGGAAGGGTACCGACTTGTGACAGTGCGCACTCATGGCGACTTTTATAGTGCTGCCCCATTAGGAGACCAGGCCGCCAGCACCATGACCTGATCTGAGGCACATATTTATAGGTGCAAAGTGAGTTTAACATATGGCATCTATCATGAAGGATAATAGCAGGAGAGGCATCAACACCAACCCCCCTAAACTTCCAGTGCATAGATGAGAATGGCCTGACAAAAAGAATCAGGAAAATACTTTATGAATTTGTGGGACTTCTAAAGTGATGAGAGAAGCTGAAATGGTAGTACATTTCCAGATCGCAAATGTCCATAACCACAAAAGAATTGAGCAGAGAAAAAATCCGGAATTCCAGATAAATCCAGAAGATTCTCATCTATGCAGTGTGTAAGCTGAAGCTGTGACCCGGCGTGCTGACTCGCAGCTTCAGTCCCATCTGAGGGACCAGCGGAACCTGCAACACCCCCATAGACAGTGCATTCATGAGCTGTTTTTGTCAATAGCAGGATCGCTCTGCAGAAGTCACTCTTCCCACGATGGTTCAGATATGTGTCAAAGCTGCATAGTCTGATGAAAACATCAAATTTTCAAAACCAAAACAATTATACAGATTTGATTCTACATATCTAACTTAGATACGGGTGCACTTATTAAACATTTGTCGCCACATAGAACAGAATACTGAGGCAATTGAATAGAACATGTTACTCCATGCAGAAGCCGATGGTCTAGAATGTTGGCATCCATGCCTAAATTAATTTTGCATGTTTACACTTCAAATATCTCAAAGGTTAGTCATTGGAAATTAAAGTTACTTCAAACTGAAGTAAGGTAGAGTAGAAGGATCAGCCTATTATATTTATCTCTGAAAATGACAGAAACTCAAAGCCATCAGACTATGCAACTTCATGTTGCGATATGGATGGATAGTGCTTTGACACATTGAGATCCCCATTGACATTAAATGTTTCCCCCGGCTCCCACCCCTCACCCCTCCGCCTTCCCCACCTAGTGCATTACCCCATGCCGAACTTGTGTGCATTGCCACTACATGATTCCGTCTACGATATGCACATGTTATGGCTAGTTTACAAGAGTATTTATTAACCATCAATAAAATATAGAATATGAGCATGAAATCAAATATGAGGAAGGGCTTAGATTCCAGCTTGCTCCTTACTTTGATGGTAACCAGCCTTTCTAACAATGGTCCAGATGACCTTCACCTTAGAAGCAATTTACCTCCTTAGTTAAGCATATAATGTATATAGTGTACTGACATTAAATGTATATATGGAAACCGTTAATGTAATAATGTGTATGTATATGTGTACATGGTGTACAAACATCTAAATTTGTCTATGGAAACCTCTAGTGAATGATGACATCAGAGAGCCTATGTGGTGTAATGGTTAGCTAGCTCGGAATACAAGAGATATGAGTTTGAATCATGCTCTAGCTGCAATATTTCCCATTTCCATCAACCCCCGAGGAAAATGGTGCTGTGACGAGGATCCTGTACAAACTACGCACTGTATGGTTGTTGAAGCTACCTTATATATGTATATGTGGCTTCTTTGCCTGTATGCATGTATTTAATTGTGGAAATAAACCATTTACAAGACTTACAATTCCAAAGGGACGAGTGTAGTATTCTGCAAGGACATCTCAGACAAAGACTGATAGGCATGGAAGGGGTGATGGCATCAGGGACCCTAGGTGGTGTAATGGTTAGCACACTAGTCTGGAATGCAAGAGGTGTGGGTTTGAATCCTGCTCTAAGCGTAACATTTCCCATTTTCATCACCCTCCACGACACACCTATACGTGTACATATGTAAATATATAAAAATAGATATAGTATACTAAGTGTATGTATGGAAACCGTTCGTGTAAGAACACCTACCTGTATTCATGTGGGAAGCCCCTGACCCTGATGTTCTTAATAACCAGTGTTGAGGCGACCACGTTTCCTGCCGAAATGGTGTTAACTACATAGCGGTCGTCACCTGCCGGGAAAAGGTAGAACTAGTAACTTTTAGATTAACTTACACATCCTCTTCTGGCTTATCTAGGCCCTATTGAGCTTTTAATGTCAGCTAGTATTGTAACGACAACAACAAACTATTTTTGTGTGCACATATGGAGGTTGACAGAGCCCTGAAGTCATATAATGGTGGGTGTCCTCTCCAGCCTTCTCTTAAACATTGCATTGAAGCACTACCAGACTACATAAGTACACATATGCATATCTTAATGCCAATTTTTATAGATTGTAGGTTTTAGGTAGGAAAGGATATACAGGCATGGGAGTGACAACAAGATTATTTTATAGGAAAAAGTATGCCAGGGTTTCAGTTTGTTTGTTGGTCTTCTAAGTCCTAGCAACATCTGAGGTCATATCAGGACGGGTACCGACTTGTGACAGTGCGCACTCATGGCGACTTTATAGTGCTGCCTCACTGGGAGACTAGGCCACCAGCACCATGACCAGATATCCCACTCAGTCACATTATCCTGTCCTTGTCCTATCCTAATAATGCCGATTGCCAGGCTAGGAAGTGACAAGTATCCATTTGTTAGCCATTGGTTTGACTCGACCAGGGTTCGAACACACAAACTCATAGGTTCGGATCCTCCCATCTCCCACAACAGGAGACGGACGCTCAACTCATTCGGCCATCCCGTCTGGTCCCAGGGTTTCAGTGAGCCGCATAAGCTCTCAGGTGGGGTCAATAGTCAAAATACATTGCGCAGGTCTGGGGAGAGTGTCTGCTGGAGCCATTGAACTTACAGATTTTTAGCAGCATTACTGGAAGCTTTTTATAGTTAATCTTGCCAGAAAAGAAACTCCATCCATTTAAACCATAACATTAATCATGACTGACAAAATTATGCTTTACTTGTGTCACCCCATCTCATATTCATTGAAACAATCGACAAATAATTCTAACAAAAGTGGAGTGTAAATTACTTCTGTGATGGCAATGTTGTCATACAGATTACAATGGGATATCATTTAAAAAGAATTATATTAAAAGAAAGAAACATGCCGAGCCAACATCAGAATGAGAGGCATACTCCTAACGTCATAACTTCACTCTCAGACATAATAAAGATAATTATTCATTCGTCATCACCCTAATAGTACCGGACGCGGTGACCTAATCGGTAGAGCGCATGCTTCACGTACGGAAGGTCGGGAGTTCGAATCCCAGCCGAGTCAAACGATGACTTATAAAATTGATTCTTGTCTCTACCTAGCCTGGTGCTTGGCATTAATAGAATATGCTTGTTTGGTTGGTGTAGTTTTACGTCCTAGTAACATCTAAGGTCATATCAGGACGGAATGGAATAGGACAAGGACTGGTTAGCACAGTATCAGGAAAATGCGATTGTGTGGGATATCGGGTCAATGTGCCTGGTCTCCCGGTGAGGCAGCACTATAAAGTCGCTATGAGTGCGCACTGTCAGGCGAATCCTGCCTGCGCTCTACCAATTAGTCTCATCTGCCTCTATGAGGTGAGGGGGTGTGTGGAGGGAGACGGGGGGGGGGGGTGATCTGTAGCACAACAGGGTGGAAACCCAGGGCTCATAGACTTGGAGCTGGCACTCTCCCAGCAGATTCTAAAGGACTAAGCTGTATGTCTGCTAGGAGAGTGTATGTTGAGCCCGGCATACTGCTCCTGTGGGAGTAATGTTTGCCAAGCACGGCGGTCTAACTGTACGCCGTTCTGACTACATGGTTCTGTTATAGCGGTGGATGGTTTCTGTATAGCGGTGGATGGTTTCGTTATAGTAGTGGATGGTTATGTTATAGCAGTGTATGGTTCCGTTATAGAGGTGGATGGTTCCGTTATAGCGGTACAATGGCTCCGTTATAGTGGTGGATGGTTGTATTATAACAAAGGGATGTCCCAATGACGTGGGAATTAGTTCATTATAGTGGCACGTGGTTCTATCACAGTGTCAGATGGTTCCGTAATATCGGCAGTTGGTTCCCGTTATAGTGACAGATGGTTCTGCCAAAGTGCCAGTTGATTCCTTTATAGCGACAAATCGTCCCAGTAAAGCAGCAGATGGTTCAGTCATAGTGGTATATATTTCTGTCATAGTGGCAGTTGGTCCCATTATAGCAGCAGATGTTTCTGTCAGAGAAGCAAACGGTTCTGTTTTAATGGCAAATGGTTATGTCATAGAAGCAGACGGGTCTGTTATAATGGCAAATGGTTCTGTCATAGCAGCAGATGGTTATGTCATAGCAGTAGATGTTTCAGTCATAGAGGCAGATGGTTATGTCATAATGGCAGATGGTTCTGTCATAGCGGTAGATGTTTCTGTCATAGAGGCAGATGGTTATGTCATAATGGCAGATGGTTATGTCGATGCGGTAGATGTTTCTGTCATAGAGGCAGATGGTTACATCATAATGGCAGATAGTTCTGTCATAGCGGTAGATGTTTCTGTCATAGAGGCAGATGTTTCTGTTATAGGAGTAGATGTTTCTGTTACAGGGCCACATGGTTCTGTTATAGTGGCATAAGGCTCTGTCATAACAGCAGATGGTTCTGTCATAGCAATAGATGTTTCTGTCATGTTTCTGTCATAGCTGCAGATGGTTCTGTCATAGCAGTATATAATTCTGTCATAGAGGCAGACCGTTCTGTTATTGTGGCAAAAGTTTCTGTCATAGGGGCACATGGTTCTGTTATAGGGACAGATGGTTCTGTTATAGGAGCAGATAATTCTGTCATAGTAATAGATGTTTATGTTATGATGGGAGATTCTCCCAGTAAAGCAGCAGATGGTTCCATAATAGTGGCATATGGTTCTGTTATAGTGGCAAGTAGTTCTGATATAGCTGCAGTTCCTTCCGTTATAGGGGCAGATGGTTTCCATATAGAGACATATGGTTCTCTTACAGTGGCGCCATCTGCTGCAACTTGTATTAGTTGAATTTACCAAAATTGATTCTGTAATTTGGGACAACTTCATATAGTCAAATATTGGACCACTGCGTAGGACTGTTTCCTGTTTGTATTTGTTCATTTGAACCAGGATTGTATATAGCACACGAAGGCCTTGTGACTGTATTTTGTTACACAACCTACACTCACGTTCCACCAGAAGTTTGTTTGAGAGTTTGGCATAGGGCAGGTTCTGGGACTATTTACACTTTGTATTTGTTCATTCTAACCAGTATCTTGCATATTGCAAAGAAACCATCTTGTGGCAGTATTTGTTCACACCACCAACCGTCACCTCCTGCTGGAAGTTTGTTTGAGAGCTTGGCATAGGGCAGGTTCTGGAAGTATTTACATTTTGTGTTTGTTCATTCTAACCATATGTCGCATAACACTTAAACTCTCTGTAACAGTATTTGTTTACACAACCTACTCTTACCTTCTGGTGGAAGTTTGTTTCAGAGTTTGGGGACTATTTACACTTTGTATTTATTCATTCTTGCCAGGATCTTGCACAGCACTAGGAGAACACCTTGTGGCAGTATTTGTTAACACAACCTACACTCACCTTCTGCCGATAGATTCTTTGAGAGCACAGCATAGGGCAAGTTCTGGGACTATTTAAACTTTGTAAATAATAGCAATAACTTGCATAGTGCTACCTTGTGTCCGTATTTCTTTACACAACCTACGGCCACCTTTCACTGAAAGTTTCTTTGCGAGCTTGGCAGATTCTGGGGCTATTGACACTTTGTCTTTGTTCCTTCTAACCAGTATCTCGCATAGCACTAGGAGAACGTCTTGTAGCGGTATTTGTTTACACAACCTACACTCACCTTCTGCCGGAAGTTTGTTTGAGAGTTCGGCGTAGGGAAGGTTCTGGTTCGGTGCGGGACGGAACCATCGGGTGGTCAACCCCCCTTCTCCAATATGACGGCTCAGAAACACAATCGTCACACTTGCTTTTTCATGGTCAGCGTAGTTTCGCACCTGAAAGTTCCAGATATAAATTACGAAAATAAATATCATTAAAAGGAAGGTTTTTTGTTGTCTTATTACAATGACACTCTAATGATAGGACATATGCTGTGTCGTGGCAACATTGGTCTAGATGTGCAGCTGTCCGCTGAAGACAGCTCCTAATCTACCAGCTAACAACAATATCATGGTTATGTAATAAACATGCTAACATTGCATATTTCCACCGTTTTGAGTTTCGGCAATATTTTTACTTTAGTTTGTAGTACCTTTTATTCTAAAGGGTTCACTTCGGCGCTATTTGATGTGAAAACATGTTATATTAATATTGGTACTACACACCAGAATGCTGGATATAGGTTTGATTTAGCCATTTTCGAGCATAGGAATGTAGCACAGGAATGTGAAAACTACTAAATGTTTAAGGAGTCCACCAGTGTTTATATATGAAAGCTAGGATCAAATCTATGTAAGGGTTTTGGTTTTGAAAATGTAGTTCTTACATCAGATTATGCAGCTTTAAGTTTCATATACCAATGGCATTTGAATTTGTTGCCTTATTTTTTAGATAATTAAATCAGGTTCACCACTGTTACGAACTAGTCATTAATCCAAAGTCACTAATAAAAAATTGCAAATTTTGGAGCAATTTGAGCTGAAAGAACCCAAACTAATTTTGGTAAGAGTTCCAAAGCTCCTGTCCCTATGACCCAGTTTGCCATCTCAGGATGATCATGTGATGTGGGCTGACCTACTGATAGTAGAAGTATATCATGAGTGATTATATATACCGGAAAATGTCATAATTGTTCGCCCTCAGAAGTCTGAGTGGAACAATGACCTTAGATGACCTTAGCGGTAATTATCTCTGATCTTAATATTGTGTTCGGTGACAGCTGCATTAAACTTCCAGATATAATTGGTTCTGTGAGAGTTGAGTAAATAAATCACAATGGTATAATCACTAATGCTATACTACCGGTAGCCTGGGCCCCTTAGAATGAGGGAGAGACTAATGACGTCTTGAGATTGACCTAATTAATTAGTGGCATCCCTGCATAATGGCTGTCTCAACATAGTTGTCCAAAGGCATGGGGTCATAAATGCACTGATTATTTTGTATATTCTATCCTAAATCCTTAGTTAAAGCAACAATATCTAAGGTGGAACTAGAGAATCAAATGGAGGTCAGTGTTTTGCTTTTGACAAAAATAAGTTTCTTCGGACCTAGATAAAAGATTCACCCGGTACTTGTAGTACACGGGTGAAGATCAGCCTTATATAAATACGGGCGAAAATAGCGTTAGTATGCAACATCACCTAGAAACTGTGGCTCCAGTATCAAATGCCTACTTATATCGGCACAGATTTGGTGAAATGGGAGAGAATGCAAAAAGACAAGATGGCGGCCGCCGAACGCCGTCGATTTCACTTTTAAATCTGATTAAACTAGATATTATATTATATTTTTCAACTCAAAGATAGCGGGCTATTAATAAGACATATGTAAAGAATAAATGTTGCATCTTACATTGTGAAATTAGGCTCTCAATTCTTTGACCCGTTTTTTCGCCACCTTTTACATAGGGTTGGTTTGCACCCCTACTGCAGCAGTACGGGGTGAATCTTGTATCTACTTCGGACCATGCACCTTTAAAGTTGCATAGACCAATGGTTTTGATTTTCTGTTATTTTCTTAAATAAATATATTAGGTTGATTGTTATTATCTACCTTAACTTCAGAAGGAAGTAACTTTTATTTTAAATGGCTAACTTTTGAGATATCTCAAGTGCAAACATGACAAATTAATTGTGGCAAAGGCACCAAAACTCTGACACCATAGGCTTCTGCAGTAACAGGTGCCATTTACTTAGATCAGTATTTCCTTCGATGCGGTGACAAATGTTTAATAAGTGCATCAGTATCTAAGTAGACATGTAGAATCAAATCTAGATAATTGCTTTGGTTTTTTTAAAGATTTGATGTTTTCATCGGACTATGGAGCTTTAATATCTAGGTCAAATACCTGTCGGCGCAAGAAAATTACTTGTGGCGTTTCATCATCTGCAGGGTTGGGGCTGTATGATGGAAGTGGACCAGGCGTTCTGTAGTTTCCCTGAACCTTTGAAAAGAACCAAAATTAAATCAACTCACATAATTATACGATGCGATTGTTAGGGTCCATAAAACGGGGAGCAGGATGTAGCTCAGGCAGTAGAGTGTCCACCTTTGAAAGTATTGGTCATCCGATCGATCCTGCTCAGTGTACACATTTGCAGTTTGAGTTATTTTCCATTCCAACCAGTGGTCCACAACTGGTATGTGCTGTCCTGTCTGTGGGAAAGTGCATATAAAAGACCCCTTGCTGCTTATCTGAAAGAGTAGCCAATGTGCTGGCAGCAGATTTCCTCGAAAGAAATATGTTAGAATGACATACAATAACTGATGATGAAGTTAAATGTGCTCTCGATGCGTCATTAACTAAAACAAGTTTCTTCGCGAAAACCGCGTGGTCATGTAAAATCAGCTTAGCGAATTTCCAATGAATCAACCAGGACGCAAAGGGTTCACTGTGCTTCAAATGCATTTTAAGAAATAATCTGATGACTTTCGTGTTCAGATCCCACCATCAATGGTGCTATGCTATTTATAGCACCAGTGTTTTCCCGTGCCTGCGACCAGATGAGATGGCCGAATGAGTTAAAGCATCCGTTTCCCGTGTTGGTCGATCATGGGGTCGTGGGTTCGAACCCTGTTCGAGTCAAACCAATGACTTAAAAATGTATACTTGTCGCTTCCTAACCTGGCACTCGGCATTATTAGGAGAGGACAAGGACCGGTTGGCTCAGTCTGAGGATAATGTGACTGAGCGTGATATCATATCATGGTGCTGGTGGTCTGGTCTGCCAGTGGGGCAGCACTATATAGTCGCCATGAGTGCGCACTGTCACAAGTCGGTACCCGTCTGATTTGACATTAGATGTTGCTAGGACATAAAAGAACAAACAAACAAACTCCCCGGCTTGCATTGCTTGACTTTGTGGAAATTGAGCATGACACAGAAAGAAACGTGTGTTATGCTCACTGTTAAGGATCGTTGTTATAAATACACATACTCAGCAGTCCTGAAATAAGCTTTATAATAATTTTAGAAGCTAGCTATGTTTAAATACTTTGTCTACTATGAAGTAGCTTCTGGCACAAGCGGTAGGATATTGCCAGTCTCATTTTTGGGTGTCATATTTGTGTGACACCGGACTCTATTTTATCGATAATAAATAAAGAAAACACATTATTTTCACTGCATGGCTCTCATTGCTTCTTGAGAATACACTGTACATGCCATTCACTCACGACTCTCACTCGCAGCCTGCACCAGAATCACAGTCTACACCTGAATCACAGTCTACACCAGAGACACATTTTACACCAGAAGTATACCAAAAGGAATATTCTCCATCTGGTGTGAGAAGGGAAATTGACTTAGAAGAAAAGAGTTTTAATGTATGAGACGAAGCAATTAAGACCAGTAGTGAAGAAGAACCCTAAACCTAACCTTGTTTGTAGCTCAATTCTGCAAGTGTGCCTGCTCTCTGTACTCCTACAATGACGGTAATGATGCTATGATCGCCATGAGCTCTGTTCCCAATGAATATAGAATACTGTACAGTATCCAATACCGTAAAACCTCGCTTTTAGTAGGTTGACTTTTTCTTTTATTTAATAAATGAAGTTCTCAGAAGCACCTTGACTTACACGTGCATCATATTTCCTACCTTTTCACTATCAGTTTGCCAGAAACTATGTCTAGTCAAAAATTGACCTTGACGTATCTAACAGCTGACCTAATAGACCCCTTTCAATGTTTATAAACATTGTGCATGTGTGTGCACCTTGGCTGCAGAACGAAGGCACGCTGCCATTGAGTTTGCATATACACGCAGTGCAACACTTCGATTTTATTCAAAATTAATAGAAATACAGAACCCTAACCTCATGAATTTAATATAATCCTTTCGTTGAATATGTTTTCTGTATATCTGCCAAGCAGGTTGCTTCTAGGTGGTGTGGCTTTAGAGATATTTCACCTTTTCTCTATGAAGATTGCTCACAGCCATTGACAATGCATTGAGTTTGCCGATACGTGCAGTGCAACACGTCAATTTTATTCAAAATTAATAGAAATACAGAACCCTAACCTATTGAATTTAATATAATCCTTTCGTTGAATATGTTTTCTGTATTTGTGCCAAGTGGGTTGCTTCTAAGTGGTGTGGCTTTAGAGATAGTTCACCTTTTCTCTATGAAGATTGCTCATAGCCATTGAGTTTGCAGTGTGATCATGTGTCGTTCTGCAACCAAGCTGCATGCGCACTGACCTAAATACCTGTGCTGACGTCATATGAAATAGGTCTATATGCGAACCCTTCAGCATGACATAGAAATATCCACAATACAGATGATGCAATATGGGTGGGGTCTTTCCATTGGATGGTATAGGTGATGGTAACGCTGGCAACAGGAATGGCGTTGCTGCGAGTGAGAGTCATGAGTGAATGGCAAGTACGGTTTGTTGTAGTGAGGCATCAGAATCACAGCCTGCACCACAGCCTACACCAGAATCACAGCCTACACCAGAATCACAGCTTACACCAGAATCACAGCCTACACCAGAATCACAGCCTAACCAGAATCACAGCCTACATCAGAATCACAGCCTACCTTAGAATGATAGCCTACACCAGAATCACAGCCTACACCAGAATCACAGCCTACACGAGGATCACAGCTTACACCAGTATCACAGCCTACACCAGAATCACAGCCTAACCAGAATCACAGCCTACATCAGAATCACAGCCTACCTTAGAATGATAGCCTACACCAGAATCACAGCCTACACCAGAATCACAGTCTACACCAGAATCACATCCTACCTTAGAATGATGGCCTGCACCAGAATCAGTCTACACCAGAATCACAGTCTACACCAGAATCACAGACTGCACCAGGATCACAGTCTACACCAGAATCACAGCCTACCTTAGAATGATGGCCTGCACAATAATCACACTCTACACCAGAATCAGACCTTACACCAGAATCACAGCCCACACCAGAATCACAGCCTGCACCAAAATGACATCTGCACGAAAATTACAGTCTACACTAGAATCACAGTCTACATCAGAATCAGACCCTACCTTAGAATCATAGCCTGCACCAGAATCACAACCTGCACCTGAATCACAGCCAACACCAGTATCACAGCCTGCACCAAAATCACAGCCTACACCAGAATCACAGCCTACACCACCGTGAGTGGTGGCCGAATCGGTAGAGCGCGGGCCTCGCGTGCTGGGGTCGGGAGTTTGGTTCCCGGTCGAGTCAAACCAATGATTTATAATTGATACTTGTTGCTTCCTAGCCTGGTATTCAGCATTACTAGGATAGGCCAAGGACTGGTTAGCTCAGTGTCAGGATAATGTGACAGAGTGGGATATCAGGTCATGGTGCTGGTGGCCTGATTTCCCTGTGGGGCAGCACTATACAATTACCATGAGTGCGCACTGTCGCAAGTCAATAACTGTCCTGACATGACCTTAGATGTTGCCAGGATGTAAAACTCTAACAGCCAGCTAACCAGCCTGCACCAGAATCACAGCCTTACACAGCTGTACCTTAAAGTTGCATAGTCCGATGCTTTTGAATTCCTGACATTTTTTTAGATGAATACATTATGCTAATCATCATAGTCTACTTTTGTTTAGCTTGAAGTAACTTTTATTTTAAATGGCTAACTTTCGAGATATTTGACATCAAAACATGCCAAATTAATTTTGGCAAGCACACCAAAACTCTGGCACCATAGACTTTAGTAGTAACAGGTTCTATTAAATTGACTTAATCAGTTAATACAATCTGCTATGCAGCACAACATGCTAAATAAGTGCACCAGTATCTAAGTTGAATATGTAGAATTAAGTCTAGATAAGTGTTTTGGTTTTGAAAATCTGATGTTTTCATCGGACTATGCAACTTTAATGAGCGTGGGCCACCTCCTGCTGACGTGCATCTGTGCGAATATACTAAGTGGGGCGGGGTATGTGTCTCCATGGCAACCCGTCTGTACCTGCAGGATGCCCCTACCTATAGGAGGGTGTTGGGTGACACTGCAGTAGCAGTAACCTATTGAACTCATGTGCTCAGAAATGCGCATACTGCTCATAAATGACTTATTCCGAGATTGCTCAACCATTACTTTGTATATATCGATTTTGTTTGGTTTGTTGGGGTATGACATACTAGCAACATCTAGCGTAATATCAGGACGAGTACTAACTGTTGACAGCCAATGTTGTGTAACACAAAATCAGTCTGAATCTGAAATGTCTATACATCTAACATTATTTGCATGAGGCAAGGCATCAAGAATGGGACGCACTTAGGTATCAGATAGACAATCATCTTGTGCGCAGGAAATACATTCTGATAGGGTAAGGCCCTGTAACACTAAGACGTATGGCGTCAGCGCATGCTCATTGTTCGAAAATTTGCCAGTACGTCGGCATTCGTCAAACTTTTCAGTGGCGGGGGATAAAAATGGGTGTATACACAACGTATCCAACATACACACAACGTACGTAACATATGCAGAACGTATCTCTGACATATTGCTAGCGTATGAGAGCGTTCATGTGCCTCACAAAACGTTCACAAAACGTTCGCAAAACGTTCACAAAACGTTTGCAAAACGTTCGCAAAATACTTGTATACGCTCACGGAATGCTGACCAACATTACATATGCTACTCCATCACTAGAAGTATGGCGTATATGTTAAATACGCTGGAGATACAGCAGGCATAAGTTTGAAGTATGTTAGGAGTACGTAATGCATCCATTGTCAGTACACGGACTGTACGCGGACTGCACATTCTCACCAGCTGAGCATACGGCTAACATGCAGCAATGTATACCAATGTATCCCTAACGTACTCCCAAAGTATGTCAATGTATCCCCAACTACGTTCAACGTACGAGCCACACGTCGACACACATTGAACATTTTGAGCATGCACACAATTTTGTCAGAACCTCTATGTGCGTCGACGTAAGACGACATATACCGACGTATCCAGAATGTACACGCCGTATGCCCAATGTTCACGTAACATAGGCCGACGTACGCCGACGTACTCCGACATTCACATCCATGTTCACGGACTGCACGTTCCCACCAGCTGAATGTACACCTAACGTGCAGTAACGTATACCAATGTATCCCTAATGTACTCCCAACATACGCTGACGTGGTCCGGATGTACAAGCAGCATACGTTCAACATACGAGCCACACATCGACATACCTTGACAATTTTGAGCATGCACACAATTATTTCAGAGCCTCGACGCACGTCGATGTAAGACGACATAAGACGACATATACAGAATGTATACACCGTATGCCCAATGTACACGTAACGTATGCCGGCGTACGCCGACGTGTTGGTCGAAAATCACATACGTTGGCGCACGTTGAGGCGATACGTCGTAGTGTGACAGGCCGTTTAGTGATGGATGGGGATACCATTTCATATCTGCCATTTTATGAGCATCTCGAAAGTAACAGTGATTTCCGGGGATACAGATAGACGAAATGTCAATCTACCAGCAAAACCCTATTTGCGTTGTTATCAGAGAAGGCTTAGAACGAAATTGGATACTTAGCTTCTTGATATAGATTTATATGTAGAGAGAGATTTATATATATGAGGAGTTCAGGCGCAAAACCACGTAAAAGGCAATCTAGAAATGTAGTTTGAATAAGAGAATTTACCTGAAAATAATTGTAATTCTCATTAATTCCACTTTTTATATATGATCAGATGGGTATCGAGCAATGAACAAAAGAGAAGGAATATAGAAAAAATAAGTTTTCCGATGTTTATCTTCATTTTGTTATTGGCGTTTACGTGGTATGTGTGTGTGCAAGAAGCTTCATATGTGTGTGTGGGTGTGTGGGTGTGTGGGTGTGTAGTAGTATGTGTAATATATGCGTAATAGACATCTAGGCACGAGCAGAGAACAAAGGAATATGTAAATGAGATGACGTCAGAGACAAAGGGTGCCGGCGGTTCAGGACCCTGGACGGTGAATAAAACATTCAGTATCCAAAAGTCAAAGTGTTCAGACGACGTACGTTCACAGTCTGCACTGACCTCTTATTCAACGATCCGCAAAGACAAGTAGGCGTGGATAGGGTGGTGACATCAGGGAGACTAGGTGCTGAACCAGATTGGCACACTAGCCCAGAGTGCAAGAGATGTGGGTTCAATTCCTGCTGTAGGGATATTAGTTCCCATTGTCATCACCCTCACGACATACACAAGAAGCTATATATATTATATATATATACATATATAATATATATATATATATTAGTGGCAGACTGGACATGATGGCCGAATCGGTAAGAGCACCGACGTTCTGTGTGGAACAGAAGGTCAGGGGTTCAAATCCCAGCCAAGTCAAACCCATGATTTACTAAATGGTGCTTGGTATTAATACTCTTTATAGTATTTAGTTATCACACTTTGTGTAAATATTATTACACATCTCTGGAGAAATATTGATATGTAAGATCGCTGTTCAATGAAAGCTGTATATGCTTAATTTTAGCCAAATGTCTTTGCTGGAAATCAAATGGATTCGAGCATTTATGGTCTATACTCACCCCTTTATTGCATGTATCGGCATATTAATTCATAATTTTAATTCAATTCAATAAAGTTGATTTCAACTTCCTCGTTACATACAGTTAAAATTTCCAAGAAACTTAATTACACTGTATGAAGAAAATGAAAATGAAAGATGTTTATTTGTTTGTTGTTGTTTTACATCCTAGCAACATGTAAGGTCATATCAGGACGGGTACCGAATTGTGACAATGCGCACTTTATAGTGCTGCTCCACTGGAAGACCAGGCTGCCAGCACCATGACCTGATATCCCACTCAGTCACATTATCCTGGCACTGAGAATGAAAGAAGCATAATGCTTATGATATACATTCCCCTGTAATACTAATAGTGTTTGTCGTCTTTAAGTTTGTTTGGTTGTTGTTGTTTTACGTCCTAGCAAAATCTAAGGTCATATTATCCGACTTATTATGAGTTTTCATAAGGTTTACTGCAGTATTAAGGTTTGATTACTAGCATTATTCTGAAATCTGAACAATTCTGAATTCCGAAGCACAGCGGGCCTCAAGGATTTGGGATGAGTGACCGAGTTCTATGCATCAATTATATTCTGTGTTGTGTTGTCTTACTTACCTAATAATATAAATTTAATTACATTTTATACATATATACCAGGGGTCTCATTACATATCAGAAGAGATGGCGGGCCCGCCATCTGTTGGCATGCGTTGACTTATTCAGCAACCCGCCATCCGCTGGCAGCAACTTACACAAACTGCCTATACATTTCCACCAGCTCTACCCATTCCCACCATCCCTTTCCTGTATATGTTCTACCCATTCCCACCATCCAATTCCTCAATACTGGGGAGACCACTGTATACATATATACATCCATACATATAACAGGCATATGATTGGGTGCAGAAAAAAAAAACTGAAATTATTTTTAGGTTATCGTGCGGACACACAGCATCAAACTGAGTTGCGAGAGGGATGCAAATAGTGTATTTCAGGTGTTTCGGTGGCCAGGGAAAAGGACAGAATTGAAAAACAAACGGAATTCCAGTTTCGGCGGCCAGACAAAAAACGGAATTCCGTTTAAAACCAGAGAAATCACATGCCTGATATGTACATAATAAATGTTATACATATACACATATATGTAAATAATGGGTACTTTATAAAATTATACTGTTTATAATATGTACGGATGGTGTTAATTCCCTTTTCATATGTGGCTCTTCCCACATCCTCCCTCAGTCCGGACTGGTGTAGCCGGGCCGCTCTTCCCACTAGGCACCCCCCCCCCTACTCCCCCCACCCTCAGCAACCCGCCATGCACCCAGGTCCCTACCCGCTTCCACACTGGCAATACATATCGCGAGATCGTTGCCTCAGGGGCAGGCTTACGGTGGGGTGGGGAGGAGAGAGGAGGGGAGGGGAGAGGAGGGGGGGAGGGGCAGGTGGGAGAGGGGAGTGGGGGAGGGGGAAGAGGAGTGTGGAGCAGGGAGAGGGGGGGTGGGGGGGGTTGTTCGTGGCACAGTACCGGCACCGGTTCACCGGTTCACATTCGATCCAAAAATGACCGAAAGCAGCTAATTGTGGAATCAAACCGGAGCAGATTTGACATTGGATTTCAGATTCTTTAATTCGTAAATTTTGGGGGGTAAATGATCATTTTATTCAGTAGAAAGGTTGGTTTTTTTTCAGTGCCGAGACAGTGGTCTTCTGGCCATATCAATTAGTATGTTATGTTCATTCATATATATAAAATAGTCCACCGGATATGATGGCCGAATCGGTGGTGCAAACCTAGGAGATCGGGAGTTCAATTCCCGGTCGAGTAAAACCATTGACTTGCAAAATATGTACATGTCGTTTCATAGCTTGGCACTCAGCATTACTATGATAGAGCAAGGACTGGTTGGCTCAGTGTCAGCATAAAGTGACTTAGTGAGATATTTGGTCATGGTGCTGGCAGCTTGATTTCTCACTGGGGCAGCACTATAAAGTCGCCATGAGTGCGCACTGTCACAAGTCCGTACCCGTCCTGATATGACTGCCTGTAGGACTGCCTGACTGTTTGCCTGTATGACTGCCTGCATGTATGTATGCTTGCCTGCTTGTATGTATGACTAACTGCCTGCTTGTCTGACTGCTTGTCTTCCTGCCTGTCCGCTTGCCTGTATGACTGCCTTTATGTATGCATGATATATGAGTGCGTGCATGTATGTACATCCATGCTTGCCTGCCTTTATGTATATATATATATATATGTATTGTATGCATGGGTGCTTGTACGTCTGCTTGCCTGTATGTCTTCTGTATACCTGCCTGTCTATTTATTAGCCTCCCTCCTTGCCTCCCTCTCTCACTCCTTTTCTGTCTGTCTCCTTCCACCCACTCCTTCCCTCCCTCTCTCCATCTGTTTGTAGCGCCTGACATGACGTAATACGGACTGATTGTACACGAGCGCCACCTAGCGTTATATCGGCCGGCCGGCAAGACCTATTCAGACCTCGGCACTGCCGCTTTGTGGTTCTGCCACCTAGCGGGGAACGAGTGAAACAGTGAACTTGTGGAGAAGTAGCAGCGAGTTCCACTAGAAGGCGCCACCTAATGGTTGATTGTCGCTGGATGTATCGTTATGATTGGTTTACAAGCGTAGATGTCTACACTGAACCTTGTGATCAGCCAACACCTGTCCTCAGCTGACGAGCTGGTCCTGTGCTGACGACGATTCAATGTCCAAACTGTTTCTGTCTCCCTTGACTGGATGCAGAGTTGTCCGCTAGAGACAGCTATTATATAGCTCAGTGTCAGGATAGTGTGACTGAGTGGGATATTGAGTTATAGTGGCAGCGGCCTGGTATTCCAGTAGAACAGCACTATAAAGTCGGCATGATTGTGTCCTCTCACAAGTCAGTACCTGTCTTGATAACTATATATTGGTTGGTTGGTTGTTGGAGTTTTACATCTTGGCAACATCTAATGTCATATAAGGTACTGATCTTGTGACAGTGCACGCTCATGGCAATTTTGCCCCACTGAGAGACCAAATGTCAATATAACCATACATGGCACAAACATAGAACAAGTATCCGAATTCATATATCTCAGACAAAAGATTACAAATGATGGGAGATGTGAGGAAGAAATTAAAAGAAGGATAACAATAGCCCGAACAACATTCTCCAAAATGAATAGAGTGTTAACATCAAGTAAGATATTAATACAAACAAGGAAGCGTATTCTTCAGTGTTATGTGTGGTCTACTCTAATGTATGGGGCAGAGACATGGACAATCTCTAAGAAAATGTACAAACGTTTAGCAGCATTTGAGATGTGGACTTATCGAAGGATGATGAAAATATCATGGACAAAGAAGATCACCAACAAAGAAGTTCTCAGAAAAATTAAAAATAAGAAAAGCTTGTTTGCCACTATACAGACAAAGAAACTTATTTATTTTGGCCACATCATTCGTCAGAGTTCAATATACCGTACATTGTTGGAAGGGAAGGTGAATGGCAGCAGAGGGAGAGGGAGACCAAGAACATCATGGTTTACAAATATTTCACAGTGGACAGGCTTGAATTATTCACAGTCTATCAGAACAGCACAACATCGGGACAAGTGGAGAACCATTGCATCCAACCCTCGACTAGAGGATGGAACTATTGATTGATTGATTGAGAGACCAGGGTGCCAGCATCATGACCTGATATCCCACTCAATCACATTATCCTTACACTGAGCCAACCAGTCCTTGCCCTATCCTAACAATGTGAAACGCCTGGCCAGAAGCAACAAGTATCACTTTTTAAGTCATTAGTTTGACTCGACCAAGGTGGGTTCGGATCCCAATGTCTACCAAAATTGGAGACGGACTGTCAACTCATTCGGTCATCCAGTCTGGTCATGAATGATTAGTGAATAATTGAATGATTGATTGAATGAAGGAATTAAGGAATGAAGGAATGAAGAAATGAAGGAAGGAATGAAGAAATGATGGAATGAAGGAAGGAATGAAGGAAGGAATAAAGGGATGCAGGAATGAAGGGATAAAGGAATGAACAAATGGAAGAATGAAGGAATGAAGGAAGGACTGAAGGAATGAAGGAAAGAAGGAATGAAGGAATGAAGGAAGGTATGAACGAATGAAGGAATGAAGGAAGGAATGAAGAAATGATGGAATGAAGGAAGGAATGAAGGAACAAATGAAGGGATGAAGGAATGAAGGGATAAAGGAATGAACAAATGGAAGAATGAAGGAATGAAGGAATGAAGGAATGAAGCAATCGAGCAATCGAGCAATCGAGCAATCGAGCAATCGAGCAATCAAGCAATTACACAATCAAGCAAGCAAGCAATCAAGCAAGCAATCAAGCAAGCAAGCAAGCAAGCAAGCAATCAGGCAATCAAGCAATCAAGCAATCAAGCAATCAAGCAATCAAGCAATCAAGCAATCAAGCAATCAAGCAATCAAGCAATCAAGCAATCAAGCAATCAAGCAATCAAGCAATCAAGCAATCAAGCAATCAAGCAATCAAGGCTCAGGTGGGGAATAACAGTTGCAGGTGTTTGATGTAACATGGTGTTTCATGTAACACTCAAAACACTTTAAACCCCAGGTAAGGCGTTTAGAGCCAAACAGTTCATGGTCCCAACGCGCTCATTGCAAGCAAGAAATCAAGCAATCAAACAATCAAACAATCGAGCAATCAAGCAATCAAGCAATCAAGCAATCAAGCAATCAAGCAATCAAGCAATCAAACAATCAAGCAATCAAGCAATCAAGCAATCAAGCAATCAAGCAATCACTCAGTCAAACAATCAAGCAATCAAGCAATCAAGCAATCAAGGCAATCACACAACAATCAAGCATCAAGCAATCAAGCAATCAAGCAATCAAGCAATCAAGGCTCAGGTGGGGAATAACAGTTGCAGGTGTTTGATGTAACATGGTGTTTCATGTAACACTCAAAACACTTTAAACCCCAGGTAAGGCGTTTACAGCCAAACAGTTCATGGTCCCAAAGTGCTCATTACTGACATGGGTCTGTGGGCGGGAGGTCAAAGGTCATACATCAAGTATGCATGGCTCCAACTCCCACGCACAGTGTGTCAGATGCCTTAAATGGTAATGAATGGCGGCTTGCGTTGTTTTCTGTGTGATTCATCTACCTCGGTGACAGGGCGCAGTGGCCGAATTGGTAAAGCGCATGCCTCCCATGTGGAAGATCGGGGGTTCGATTCCTGGTGGAGTTAAACCAATGACTTACAAAATTGATACTTGTTGCTCCCTAGCTTGGTGCTCAGCATTAATAGGATAGGGCAAGGACTGGTTAGCATAGGGTCAGGATAATGTGACAGAGTGGGATATTGGGTCATGGTGCCAGCGGCCTGATTTCCCAGTGGGACAGTGCTATAAAGCAACCATGAGTGTGCACTGTCACAAGTTGGTACCCATCCAGTTATGATGTTAGATGTTGCCAGAATGTAAAACTCCAACAACCAACCAACCAATGTACTTCGGGAAATCCAATACTGATGATCGGCCTAATTTAATCCTAAATTTTCTGTTGAAGGATTATCCTACATTATTTCTACCCATGATTATTAACATGTCCAATTTTATATTTTTTAAATATTTGTTGATTAAGTAGGGGAAATTTCAATCACAGACAATTGGTTCTTCAGTATTCTGTTGCTCCTGGCACTAGCCTCATAATGCTTGAGTGCCAGGCTAGGTAGTGACAAGTATAAATCTTTAAGGTATTTGTTTGACTCAGCCGGGGTTCGAATCCCATGACCTATCAAATAGAAGGTGGGTGCTCAATCCATTCAGCCATCCCATCTGGTCGCACTTATGAATAAATATTTTGGCTCAAAATCAGGATAGAGAGTATGGAACAACACTGAGGAAGTAGCGAGATAAGTAAGATACAGATGAGGATTGATTGAAATGTTTGTGGCTTAATGCTGAGCAAGCGACAAACGTTGGTTGGATGTTGGCGTTTTGCATCCTGGCACCATCGAAGGTCATATCAGGATGTGTACCGATTTGTGACAGTGTGCACTCATGGTCATTTTTAGTGCTGCCCCACTGGGAAATCAGGCCACCATCACCATGACCAAATATCCCACTCAGTCACATTATCCTGACACTGAGTTAACCAGTTAATGCAGAGCACCATGCAAGGAAGTGACAAGTATAAATTTTATAAGTCATTGGTTTGACTCGACAGCGAACCAAAATCCTGATATCCCGCACGTGAGGCCTGCGCTCTACTTATTCGACCATCTCACACGTGATTGGAAGGTGAACAGATTGAAGTGGCCACATCGAGTTGAAAGTTCCAAGATGGCTGCCACTTACCTGCAGCACCAGCAGTACCATCGTGACGAGTGAGGCGTGTAACAAGACATGATGGGATGGATCCATGCTGACCAATCACAGACCAGCATCCGATAACTCAGACAATCTCAGCTCACTGCTCGGCTGGCGTCCCTAGGGCCCTGATTGGTGGAGGCAAAGGGAGCAAAGAATGACGTCATTAATAAGGTCATGTCAAATGTGTTGCTAACCATCCCACTCCAACAGCAGGACTCATATTGCTGTCAGGTGACTATCAACACAAAAGCTAAGATTCTATACATGCAGTATAGTGGTATGCGAATGCGACAAAAAAGGGAAAAGCATGTAAATGCATTGTTGGGCTTCCATATGTCTGGATGTGAATGCGAATGCGAATGTGAATGCGGCAAAGTGGATCGTTCAATAGATCAATTAGTGTGAATGTGAATGGCATACTGCCTATATGGACTCTTAGCTTTAAACAACAAACTGAAAATAACAAACTATACTCACATAGGAAACCACAACAGGGCAACACTAGAATATTTCTATCGAACTGACATTTATTTACTCCTTCTCTAACTCCAACTGACCACAGCCTACATTAAAAGGTATCACGAGTTTACCAAATGAATACAGAAGACAACTTCTGCTGACATTCTAAATACCATGAAAATACTCACATCGATCCAACTAATATTGATATATATACAAAATGGATGCCATTTTGCCCCCTGATTCCAATATATGCTTCCTATTAGAAGGCCATGTTTTTCATTCCAACTGCCAAATTTTATTTTTGCTTGCTTCTCACACATGTTGTCTCTACATGCATATCATCAGAAAACTTCTGAGTGAACTTGTGCTTGTAAAATCACACTTATTCTTGTGAAGCTGGTATCGAGTGTACCCATGACTGAAGCTGTGCACCCCTGTAAGAGGCTTTGCTATGTATCGCTACAGTGGTCCCAGCTGTAGAAGCGCAATAACACTGAATAATATTGACAAGTTACATGATTGTGCACGCTGTTGCCAAAGACCTACAGCTATATGTAAACTATTGTACAATCATCATCAATCCCTTAGCCCTGATGCTGAGGCTCGTTGAGGCCCCATAGATGACTTTGCAACCATCTTTCTCTGTTTCCTGTTCTAAACTGTCCTCTGAGACTTGTCCAACTCCAGGCCAGTCCATTCCCTAATGCTGCCTTCCCACCCTTCCCACCCCTTCTTTTGTCCACTTTGTCTACCCTTTCTTTTTTTGTTCTTCTTTTTTTTGGTCCATTAGTTGTTTAAGCAGGGGAAATTTCAGTCATAGACGACTGGTCTTTCTCATTCCACTGCTGGTCGATAGAAAGCCCGAACCTACACTTTTACCAACCCAAGGGATTTTTAACCTCCCACACCACATAGACATGGTATGAGAGCAACCGGCCTTTGATGACGCTGTAAGTTATACTCAGCGGTGGAAATCCAAATTGGCAGAGCTGGGGGCACAGGGAGTCAAACCGCCGACCCTCAGATTAGGAGTCTGACCTAGAAAAAAATCAGACACTCTAACCACTCTGCCACAGAGAACCCTTCAGCTTCACAATTGAACAAAACGCGAGAGAGTACTATATAGTGGGATTTATTCTTTCTATTTTAGCTTGTTACAGTCTGATTCAAGATGTTGATGATTCATATAGTTCGAGGATTTCAGGCACTTAACCCTAACGATCTATGTCATTAGTTGGGTGGGTGGGACGGCAAATCTGCGCTAAGGAAACACATCCAATCGGTTGAAAGACTCTGGTCGAAGTGTCTAGATTCGCTAACTGCGTCATAGCCGTTGCCTGGAATTTGCAGTAGGTGGCGCGTCGGTCAGCAGCCATTCGTTAGTTCACAAGAACAATGTAGATGGCGCCAATAGTCACATTTAAAATCTACTGCGCAGTTTTGTTAACTGCGTAATATCGGTTTCAAGGAATTTACAGTAGGTGGCACATCAAGCGGCGCCCATTTCATTAGTTCAGGATTATAGACGGCGCCAACAGTCGCTTTGAAATCTACTGCGAATATACAGTCTCGCGCTCTCAATTAACCATGTTGCGCACATCATGGACAATGTACTTTATATTTTAAAATGGCCGTCAAAATCGGTTTAGCTGTGGAATTGAGATGTCCATCACATTTTGTCATACAAGCAACATGTAAGGCTAACTGAAAAACATATTGGCGACTTGCCCTCCTTTTTGGTAGTAAAACCTCAAAATTTGATGGCTGGCTCAAGGACTAATTAATGTACGAGAGGCGGTTGAGAGCACTCAGTGAGGTGGGTGCATGGTCATTACATCACTAGTTATAATTGCTGGTGATGCTGAGTGAAATATAGGCATGATAGACTGGATGGCAAGTGATATAGAGACGACTTCTGGCATTTATACTTGCATAATTCCTTCACAAACAGATATATATATATAACTACTGCTTTTGTTCAAAAGTAAGTACTTTTTATTAGCCTACTTTGTTTATGATGCTTTATAGCATCACCGTATGAAAGTTCAGAACTTTCTCACGTCCCTTTTGGACTTTGTACGTGTTTTTTAACTTACGGATAGAACTTGGGTGCCGCTGGCACTAACGAAACCGATACTGCAGTTCTATCGACACCTGTTTTTCAGACAGGGAGAAATGGCAACCCGAGTTGCTCATTTCCTAAGAAAAGTCTCCCGGATCCTAATAGAGGATGATGTTGGGGATGCTTCTGGGTGTTTTTTATAAACACCCCAGACCGGTTTAAGGCAAACCTCCGAGTTTTGTAATATTTTCTCCAACTTGTTGGCGCTGTAGCCACGGGTGGGAGAAGTGTACGGAACAGAGAGAGTGGGCGATCTCACGATCGATACCCCCCGTTTGGTTGGTTTCGTTACCACACACCTACGGCAAAATTTAGCTTCACGCCTGTACTGACACGTTGGAATACACGTTCTCTGTACCTTGTTCCTCAACCCAGTTTACTGGCTTACACTTGTGTAGTTGAGATGATTCCGGTTTAGTAACGCTTTATTTCGTTACAGGAACCGATGACCACTCGCCGGAATAAGACGCCCGCTGCAGCGGTCGGCGTCCCTCCTACGGATTACGATTCGTCACCACCGGCTACGGCTCCGCCGTCCCCACAGCCCGGGCCACATGCCTCTGATCAGGACAGTGATCAGCCCCCTCAACCTGTTGGTTGGGAGGCTAAGATGGCGGCTATGGTGGAGGAGAAAATGTGCCAATTCCAGGCTCATACCTTTGTAGACCCTTCCCAAATCCCTGATGAGGATTGGGAAGACTTCTCGGAAGACGAGGAAGACACGGTTTCGGCACCTGAGGTTCCGAAACCGAAAGCGCGCGGCAAGAAACGTCGCCCGGTTAGCAGCTCGGGAGACGAGTTCACCAAGAAGGCTAACACTAAGCGCTCCAAAAAGTCCAAGAAAAAGAAAAAGAAAGACTCGTCCTCGGACTCGTCAGACGACTCTTCTTCCACGGAGTCTGATTCTGATACGGAACGTGCAGGCGTTTACGCCAAAATAGGGGCTAAAGTAGGCAAGAAAATTGTCAAAAAGAAAGCTAACAAGGTCCGTACCACTACTATGATGCGCAAAACGGTGAATGGCCATTTCACCACCTTTAAGCCAGTGGAAGTCATCAACAAATTGACTGAACTGATCTCTGGAGTCAAGGGTATCCCCGCTACAGTGTCTAAGGAGATGGATGCGGGCATCCATTTGTCTGACGAGCGTCGCCGGTACGAAACTGCCCTCTGCGTTATCCATAAGGCAGTTTTGGGGGCCTTGACGTCCATTATCCCTGTCGCTAACAGAATGCAAACCGAGAACAAGTTCTCGTCTTTGGCTCGGGTTATGGACCGGGGCATTGCCCTACTCGCAGCGGCGAGTAACTACATGACTCATCGCAGATTTGAAAATGTTTTCAAATCGGTCACAACCGATGCGGGCAAAGAAGTCGCACGCTCAAAGAAAGTGACAGATCATGACGGCAAAGAATACACTGTGTATTCAGGACCTACCCCCATCAAAAGCAAGCCTCTGGATAAATCCAAGATGTTTGGGGGTCAGCTGGCTTACCTTTACAAGCAGGTGGAGGTAGACTACAAGAGTGCTAAGAACACCGAAGCAAAGGGCCGTAAATTCCAAAACCCAGCCGGGTTCAGACGGGCTAGGACGGATTTTCGCTTCCGCAGAGGAGGAAGGCCGTTCAGGGGCGGACCGTCCTTCCCGTTCAGCCAGCGGGGAAGAGGTCGAGGCGACAGACAAGCCTCAAACCGCGGCTACAAGAGAGACTTCGTTCCCAAACCACAGTTCCCCAAACCAGGGAACAAGTAGAGAACGCCACACAAACTTTCCAACCTCCTGACCCTGAAATGGTCACGGAGGAAACACAAACTGAAGTAAGCTTTTCTCAAGCAGGCAATATTGTTAATTATTTACATCAATGGCAACAGTTAACCACTAACCCAGAGGTTATTAGTATTGTTAAAGGCATTCAGATTCCTTTCACACAATTGCCTGTCCAGAAAAGAGCTCCTTTTCCTTATCAATTTAATTCGCTAGAAAAGTTTCAGCTCGATCAACAAGTTTTACTTTTTGAAGCTAAAGGCATTGTCAACAGAGTTGAACATACTGAAGTTGAATTTATTTCAAATATCTTCTCCACTCCTAAACCAGATGGCACCATTCGATTGATTTTAGATTTAACCCAATTAAATGAAATCATTGAATACAAACATTTCAAAATGTTTTCCTTAGAAACAGCTCGTGATTTAATTACCCCAAATTGTTGGCTAGCGAGTGTGGATTTGAGAGATGCGTACTATACGGTTCCTATTCACCACATAGATCGAAAGTTTTTAAGGTTCCTCTGGAATGGCCAGCTTTTTGAATTTACCTGCCTACCAAATGGTTTGGCCTGTGCACCACGCCTTTTTGCTAAGCTGTTGAAACCAATTTTTTCACACATGGCAAAACTGGGTCATTGTATGTTTCCATACATTGATGATTCTTTCATTATGGGCCAATCTTTCACACAATGTGATCTCGCCGTTCAAGATTTGTGTAAAATTTTTGCAAATTTAGGTTTCTTCATACATGACAAAAAATCCGTCTTTTCTCCTACAAAGGAGCTTAAGTGTCTAGGTTTCATTTTAAACACCACGGCTATGACCGTTTCGCTTACACGCCAAAAGAAAGATAAGCTTTACCACACAGCGATTCAGCTGTTAGACATTTCTAGGCCAAAGATTAGACAAGTCGCAGTCCTTATCGGTATCATGGTTTCATATAGCCCGGCTATTCTATACGGAGCGGCACACATTAAATCACTTGAAATTGATAAGAATCTAGCTCTGGCCCGAGCAAAGGGAAACTTTGAAAAGACCATGTTTATTTCTGCAAACGGCCTTGCCGACATTCATTGGTGGCTAAAGCACTTTGATCAATCTCCCAACCCCATTATAATGGGGGAGCCCGATACTACTGTTACCACGGACGCTTCTCTCCAAGGGTGGGGGGCACATCGAAATGATGTAGCAACGGGCGGCAGATGGCTAGAATCGGAACTACCCGATCATATTAACGTTTTAGAATTAAGGGCCATTTATTTAGGTTTAACCAGCCTTGTTAAAGTCCCCAAAAATAATGTACGTATCCTCACGGATAACACCACAGCAATGGCTTATGTCAGGAATATGGGAGGTACAAAATCAATCAAGTGTAATGAAATCGCACTACTCATTTGGAACTGGGCTCAAACCTCTGACGTTTGGTTAACTGTGACACACATTCCAGGCACGCAGAATTGTCTTGCTGACAGAATGAGTCGCCAGTTCCATGATCACTTAGAGTGGTCACTAAATCCATCCATATTCAAACATATCTGTCACACTTGGGGCTCGCCTCATATCGATTTATTTGCTTCGCGTAATAACTTTAAACTCGAGAAATATGTTTCGTGGCACCCCGACCCAAATGCTTGGCACATCGATGCCTTCTCACTAAAGTGGCAACATCATTTCTTTTACATTTTCCCCCCCTTTACTATCATTAGCAAAGTCGCCAGAAAGATACAAATGGAGGGAACACACGCCATCCTCATCGTCCCCGAATGGCACACTCAACCGTGGCTACCGAGATTACTAGCCACAGCCAAAAGCAGCCTACGCTTCCCAAGATTCCGAGGAAACCTGAAGCATCAGGGACCACTACAACGCCACGGAAACGTTTCGACAACTCCGTTGGTGGCATTCCTTTTCTAAATAAGTACTTGGAACAATTCGGTTTGGACAAAATTACACAACAGCGTTTGGTTGATGATGCGTGGAGGAAAGGAACGGTTAAAATGTATACTACCTATTTAAAGAAATGGGGTATTTATTGCTTGCTTAAGAAGGTGAAGCCAATGAATCCCACCGTATCCCAGGTAGGACGCTTCCTACGTTTCTTAGAGGACGAAGGTCTAGGATATGGCGCGATCAATGCTGCCAGATGTGCTCTGTCAATAATCCTACCTCGGGTTAATGGACAAACAATGGGTAAACACCATGTTATTTGTTGGATCGTACGATCAATTTATCAGAGGAATCCACCTAAACCCAAATATAATAGGTTTTGGGATGTTTCTCTTGTGTTCAACCTCTTCAAGAAATGGCCAGAAAATAAATTTCTGGACGTTAAGCTATTAGTTTTCAAAGTAGCAGTGTTGCTTCTCCTCGTCACAGGACACAGGGGCCAAACTATAGTCGCCCTGTCACTCAATGGTCTGGAAATTGATAACAAGGAAGCAACATTTGATTTAACGACTTTATTAAAATCAAATCGTTTAGGTGACCCCCTTTCCACAATCTGTGTCACGAGTTTCACACAGGATCGTAAATTATGTGTAGTCTCCGCGATACGGAATTATATATCCAAGACAAGGTTAATAAGAAACTCAAGACAACTTTTGGTGAGCTTTATTAAGCCACACAAGGCCATTTCCAGGGATACCCTCGCCAGATGGACCATGAATGTGTTAAAACTATCTGGAGTCAATACAGACAGATATTCATCGCACTCTACACGGGGTGCAATGGTTTCCAAGGCACGATTACTAGGCATCTCCGTTAAACGGATCCTAGCTCACGCCGGATGGAAGACCGCTAGATCGTTTGCTAGACATTATCACAAGCGACTAGAGAAGCCTCAGCCGATAGCACAGAGGCTACTCGCCAACTAAAAAGAAAGAGGTACGAAAAACCAAAACTTTTTTCTCTTTATTGGTCATACAAATCGTTTTTCCATTTACATAAATAAGACTTGATCACAACATAATAATAACAAACAGGAATATCAGGATAAAAATGCTATTACGTAAAGGTCTCCCTAGCCTACGGCTAGCCAGACGCGGCATACCGAGGTAAAATAGATTAGTTAGACGAATCTTACCTGGGTATAGATGATGGATAACTATTGTTTTACCGAGGTAGGAGCCTCGGTTAGACGTGGGCGAGGGCCCACCCACCACGCCCTGCCACGTCTATTCAATCACTCCTACTAGGATTGGGTCAGATGACCTTAGGTTTGTTTTTTAGAATCATTTTTATCCTGAATTAGTAGGTAAAGATTGCTGGACCCGGATGTGCTTCCTTCTCCCTCGCCCACGTCTAACCGAGGCTCCTACCTCGGTAAAACAATAGTTATCCATCATCTATACCCAGGTAAGATTCGTCTAACTAATCTATATATAATCTATATATTATATTAGCATCAGAACGTGGTGGATATATTAGTATTAGCATCGAACGCGGTGCAGGAGATCGGGACTTTGATTCCCGGTGTTGAGTCAAAAAAATGGGTTATAAAATTGATACTTGTCACTTCCTAGACAGGGCTTGGTATTAATAGGATAGGACAAGGACTGGTTAGCTCAGTGTCAGGATAATGTGACTGGGGGGATATCAGGTCATAGTGCTTGTGGCCTGATTTCCAAATGGGACAGCACTATATAGTGACCATGAGTGCACACTATCACAAGTCCGTACCTGTCCTGATATGAGATTAGATGTTGCTAGGACATAAAATTCCAACAGCCAACCAACATTATATATTAGTAAATAAAATAGTTGTATTCAGTAGGAAACTTCCTTTTGCAGCACCGAGGAATATGGCATTCTGGCCACACAATATATTATTTACCAAGCCACCAGCACCATGATCTAATATCCTGCTCAGTCACTGAGCTAACCAGTCCTTGCCTATCCTAAAAATGCCAAGCTCCTGACTAGGAAGTGACAAGCATCAATTCTTAAGTTGGTTGGTTGCTGGGGTTTTACGTCCTGGCAACAGCTAAGGTCATATCAGGATTAGTACCTCTCCTGCATAGAGGCCTGTGCTCTACCGATTCGGCCACCGCGTTCGATGCTAATACTAATATATATATATATATCTGTTTGTGAAGGAATTATGCAAGTATAAATGCCAGAAGTTGTCTCTATATCACTTGCCATCCAGTCTATGCACTCATGGTGACTTTATAGTGCTGCCCCACTGGGAGGCCGGGCCACCAGCACCATGTCCTCATATCCCAGTCAGTCATATATTATCCTAGCCAACCAGCCCTTGCCACATCCTAAAAATGCCAAGCGCCCGCCTATAAAGTGATAAGCATCACTTTGATAAGTCATTGGATTGACTTGAGATGCGTTCGAACCCCTAGGTTCGAAGCCAACGATCTACCAAAATGGGAGACGGACGATCAACTCATTCGGCCATCCCGTCTGGCTATAATCAAGGATGTAGGGGGAAGTGGTTGCAAAACTAATTATATAGTTTGGGTTATTGGGGTATAGCTTCCTATGAACCTATAAGATCCTATTCAAAAGATCTAAGCGGGATAATCAAATGAGTTTAGCATCCACTTCCTGTTTTGGTAGGTCGTGGGATTCGAAGCCCAAGGTTTGAACTCTTGTCGAGTCAAACCAATGACTTAAAATGTAATACTTGTCGCTACCTAGCCTGGCATTCCGCATTACTAGGATAGCGTGAGGAATAGTGGAATGAGGAAGATCAAGTTTCTGCGATTGGTATGTCCCCCTGCTTAATCAACTCGTGTACCAAAACCCAACAACAACAAAAATAACAATAACAAGCCACAATAATTCAGACTTTTTTCGATTCACATACATGTCTACGAGACTGGACAGGATGGCCCCATGAGTACAGCGTCCGTCTCCTGTTTTGGGAGATTGGGAGATTCGAACCCATGAGTTTGTGGGTTCAAATCCTGGTCGAAGGCAGTCGGGGCCATACTCTCAAACTAGTAAAACCCATTTCAACATTAAGGCAACACAGTTTCTCAAACAGGATCATAAATATATGGAACAGTCTCCCACAAAATGTTATTGATGCTGAGTCAATAAATTAATTCAAGAATAGATTAGAAAAAGCATGGGCTGATGATCCAGGGAAATTTGACCCCTTATTCACTACATGCTACTAATTATTCCTTGCGTTGCATATTTACTTGCACTCAAGCAAAAATGAGAGACAAATAAGTGTTCACACTTCCTGTCTACCATTCGCTATTTCGCTATTTCGCAATGACTTAAAAATTAATACTTGTCGCTTCATAGCCAGGTGCTCGGCATTACTAGGATAGGGCAAGGACTTGTTGGTTCAGTGTCAGGATACTGTGACTGAGTGGGAGTGGGATATCGGCTCATGGTGCTGGCAGGCTGGTCTCCCAGTGGGGGAGGGGGGCACTATAAAGTCACCATGTGTGCATACTGTCACAAGTCTGTACCCGTCCTGATATGACTTTAGAGGTTGCCAGGACATAAAATGCCAACAACCAACCAACTCTGTTTCTACTGTCGCTTGCATTCTCTGTCGAAGCGCACCGTATTTGGGGTAAAGAGTCAGACCTCTTAAAGCCCTCCCCCCCCCCTTGTGCCCATTGTGGCTGACACCACTTCCGGGCCCAGCCATGGAGGAGCCATCAATCTTGAAGGAAACACCTGCGGCGGCCACCGGCCTACATACAGATGGCGCTAAGTAGTATATGGGAATGGGAATCTGCGACAGGCACATGTACACGCTATGCAGGAACATGTACACAATATACAGACACATGCACACATTATACAGGCGCATGTACACACTACACAGGTGCATGTACACAGTATACAGACATGTGTACATGTTATACAGGCAAATGTACACACATACAGACGCATGCACACGTTATACAGGCACATGTACATGTTATACAGGTGCATGAACACATATACAGACACATGCACACATTGTATAGGTGCATGTACACACTACACAGGTACATGTACACACTGTACAGACACATGTACATGTTATACAGGCATATGTACACATTATACAGGTACATGTACACATATACAGACACATGTACACGTTATACAGGCACATGTACACACTATACAGGTACATGTACACATATACAGACACATGCACACATTATACAGGCACATGTACACATTGTACAGGTACATGTACACATATACAGACACATGTACACATTATACAGGCACATGTACACACTATACAGACACATGTACACACTATACAGACACATGCACCCGTTATACAGGCGAATGTACACACTATACAGGTGCATGTACACATATACAGACACATGCACACGTTATACAGGTACATGTATACACTATACAGGTACATGTACACATATACAGACACATGGACACGTTATACAGGCACATGTACACACTAGACCGGTACATGCACACATATACATACACATGCACACGTTATACAGGCACATGTACACACTAAACCGGTACATGCACACACATACATACACATGCACACGTTATACAGGTACATGTACACACTAGACAGGTACATGTACATATATACAGACACATGCACACGTTATACAGGCACATGTACACACTAGACCGGTACATGCACACATATACATACACATGCACACGTTATACAGGTACATGTACACACTATACAGGTACATGTACACATATACAGACACATGCACACGTTATACAGGCGCATGTTCACACTAAACCGGTACATGCACACATATACATACACATGCACACGTTATACAGGTACATGTACACACTATACAGGTACATGTACACTTATACAGACACATGCACACGTTATACAGGTATATGTACACACTATACAGGTACATGTATACACATATACAGACACATGCACACATTATACAAGCACATGTACACATTATACAGGTACATGCACACACTAAACCGGTACATGCACACATATACATACACATGCACACGTTATACAGGTATATGTACACACTATACAGGTACATGTATACACATATACAGACACATGCACACATATACAGACACATGTACACATTATACAAGCACATGTACACACTAAACCGGTACATGCACACATATACATACACATGCACACGTTATACAGGTACATGTACACACTATACGGGTACATGCACACATATACAGACACATGCACACGTTATACAAGCACATGTACACATTATACAGGTACATGCACACATATACATACACATGCACACGGTATACAGGTACATGTACACACTAAACCGATACATGCACACATATACATACACATGCACACGTTATACAGGTACATGTACACACTATACAGGTACATGCACACATATACAGACACATGCACACGTTATACTGGCACATGTACACACTAAACCAGTACATGTACAAACTAAACCGGTACATGCACACATATACATACACATGCACACGTTATACAGGTATATGTACACTTATACAGGTACATGTACACATATACAGACACATGCACACGTTATACAGGTACATGTACACACTATACAGGTACATGTACACTTATACAGACACATGCACACGTTATACAGGTGCATGTACACACTATACAGGTACATGTACACTTATACAGACACATGCACACGTTATACAGGTGCATGTACACACTATACAGGTACATGTACACATATACAGACACATGCACACGTTATACAGGTGCATGTACACACTAGACTGGTACATGTACACATATACATACACATGCACACGTTATACAGGTACATGTACACACTATACAGGTACATGTACACTTATACAGACACATGCACACGTTATACAGGTACATGTACACACTATACAGGTACATGTACACTTATACAGACACATGCACACGTTATACAGGTACATGTACACACTATACAGGTACGTGTACACTTATACAGACACATGCACACATTATACAGGCACATGTACATGCTATACAGGTACATGTACACTTATACAGACACATGCACACGTTATACAGGTACATGTACACACTATACAGGTACATGTACACTTATACAGACACATGCACACGTTATACAGGCGCATGTACACACTAGACTGGTGCATGCACACTCATACTCGCACACATCTACGTGCACACATACTCTCGCCGTGAATATGGCCTATGCTGCCGACACGGCGTCAGGAAACCACCAATCAATCAATCAATCGGCTATCCCACGAGTACGCCTAAGTCTCTGGTCTGATGTGAATAGTGTAGACCTGTAATCCTATTACACCACTTTGTTGCTGATCCACTTAGTGCAAGGACGGTCCCCAGGCGTGAGGCGGACGAGATAGTTGTGTATGCGTTATTACTGGGTACCAGACACCCTGCAGTATCGCAATGCAACCCAATTGATTCTGTGTTGCCAACTCTCACGAAATTCGCGTGAGAATCACGGAAATTGAAGGTTCTGATCAGTCACCTCACGTGTCACGGATCGACCCCAAAATCACATGAAATTATGTACTTTTTTTCTTTTTCTTTTACTAATGTCTGTACTTTTTATTAAATACAAGTAAATATCATGCCATAAATATATAGCGAATGGTAGACAGGAAGTGTGAACACTTATTTGTCTCTCTTTTTTTGTTGTACATTAGTTGTCCCAATCAGGGGAAATCCCAGTCACAGACGACTGGTCTTCCCCACTCCACTGCTGGTCGATAGAAAGCCCGAGCCTACACTTTTACCGACCCAAGAGATTTTTAACCTCCCACACCACATAGACATGGTATATGGTATGAGAGCAACCGGCCTTTGATGACGCTGTAAGTTATACACAGCAGTGGAAATCAAAATTGGCAGAGCTGGGGGCATGGGGAATTGAACTGCCGACCCTCAGATTAGGAGTCTGACCTAGAACAAAGTCAGACACTCTAACCACTCCGCCACAGAGAATGCCATATGCTAAATTATCATCTGATAACCCCTTGGAAATGACCTCAAATAACCCATTTTAAAGCCACTTTTAATCAAATATATACAGAAGTGGGCGTGCACCCGGTGCACCCTGGCAAGATTGTGGCTGCCATCACTCCAGTTCCGCGCCCACAACGCAAACTCTCAAGGATTCTCAGTACCGCCAGACTGGCAAAAGTGTTGATTATCAATTGAAGGTTGACAAGTTGAGTAGATCAGGTTGTTGGTAACTATTTGTTCCACAGTTCAGGTGACGATTTAAGACGAGAATTGGTCATATTGCTTTGGCAATGCGGGTAATTTGGGACCGAGACGGGACAGATCCCCTCCCCTATACCAGCCCGACTTAACCCTAACTTCCGCCCCTGCCTCCGCCCCATCGGCACTTCTCCCCCAGACGCCAGACCACCACAACCTCCTTGTCTCACCACCCCACCTGTCCCTACATTAATGGCCTCGAATTCCAAGGGTTGAGTCCCGGGTCATGCAGAGACTTGATCCCTACTTGATATGTTTGATTGACCAGTAATCTTTATTCAGACTAATAAATTCCCGTACTATGTAGTTCCGTCTCGTGTCTTGAATTATATATAGAGCTTAATTTAGTTGCTGACGAGCAGAGAGGTCAGGTTCCAATTCAATTCTAAATAATATTTTCTCAATGGAGATAATACGTGAACTTCTGCTAAGCATACACATACTGAATTAACGTTGCATAGACCGATCGCTTTTGAGTTTCTGTCAATTTCTGAGATAAATATATTAAATGGATTGTTATAATTGACTTTACTTTAGTTTGAAGTAAGATTTATTTTAAATGGTTACCTTTTGAGATATTTGAAGCGCAAACATGGCAAATTAATTTTCGGAAACATGCCAACATTCTGACACTACAGGTTGCAGCAGTAACGTCTATTAAATTAACTCAGTATCCCCTTCTATGTGGCGATAAATGCTTTAAAAATTAAAGGTGCATCTGTATTTAAGTTAGATATGGAGAATCATGTCTAGATAATTATTTTGGATTTGAAAATGTGATGCTTTATCGGACCATGCAGCTTTAAAAAATCCATATCATGCAAAACAACCAAAGGCTCGTTTACACTTTTGATGGCGCTAGATGGCGTTAGACGGTGCAACACGGCGCAAGCCAGTGCTCCCATTTAGAATTTACGTCGGCGTTAGACAGCGCAAGCGTTGACCAGAGTTCAACTATGCTGGACTTTCCACCGTTTTGTGGCTTCACATGGCGCTAACTGGCATAAAGTTGATGGTATCACATGCCGTCAAAACTATAAACGGGCCTTTTTATATTTAGTTGTGTTTATTCAGTCAACAGTTAAGCATATGCTATTGTAAACGGCTCGGTAGTATGCACATCTTCAAAGTCAAGGTTGGATTACACCAAGGAAACGCAAACTATTTCTGTTTGCTTATTGGAGTTTCACATCCCAACAACACCAAAGGTCATATCAGGATAAGCTCCAACTTGTGACAGTGCGCATTCATGGTGGATTTATAGTGCTGCCCCACTTGAAGACCAAGCAACTGGCACCATGACCCAATATTCCACTCAGCCACATTATCCTGATACTGAGTTGACCAGTGTTTAGCCATTCCTATTAATGCTGAGCGTCGGGCTATGTAGTGACGAATATAAAACTTTGTAAGTCATTGTGTATTCCCACCTGGTGTCCCTCTGAACCAACTCATAATGAAGAAAAGGGAAGACAAGTCGCGCCAGATTGACAGTGAAGAAGTTCTGCTTTATTGGCATCAACTCTTGGTCCCTATGCGTTATCACATTTTCCGCGTAGGCTCTTATGTCACACAGCGAGTGGGGCACCCATTGCCTCTCTGTTACATAACCCTGGTCCCGACTCCGTCGCCCGAGAATAGTAATGCTCTTTGCCAATATATAAATCCGATCCGAAAATCCGTATATTTTTACAATTGGACTAAACCAGCCAGGGCTTTGATGTCCGAACTTCCGTATGGAAGCCAGCCACACTACACTTGTAGTCGTTTGCGACTACTTTGCAAACACTTATGAGCAGTCGCCAAGCAGTTGCCGAGCAATGGTCGAGCAGTCGCCGACCATTTTGGACCATTTTCATCGCAAGGTTGCAGCGACCACTCGATGACTGGTTAGTGACCACTGTGACTGCTTGGCGCGCGGTCACCGCTTTGGTCGCAAGGAGGTTACTGGCTTTTGGTCACAAATGGTCGCAAGCGAATGCTAGCCAAAGTGTGACTGGGGCCTTTAGTCGCAAGGAGGTCGCAAGGAGGTCGCAAGCAGGTCATCAGCTTTTGGTCGCAAAATGGTCGCAAAGATGTCGCAAGCGAACGCTAGCCATAGTGTGACCGGGGCCTAATTACAAATTCAACCAGCGCGTCCGGTGCCGACAACTGCTGAAGTCGGGGTATTATTTGTGCGACTGAGACTAATGAGGGAATGAACTGGTAAGCCGCCCCCTGTAACTAATTCGGCGATTACCGTGCTGGTGAGTCACGTGACCACGCGATAGCCACATCACGACATGCGAATGACTGACGGGCCTTTAATAGCGGTGTTCGGCATTTTGAGCTGATTTACAGCTGCATACTCTTATTAAAGTCGGTCGTTATCTAAAACTACGCAGTACAGTGTGACATGGAAACCAAAAGTGAAAACCTTTTCAAATAATATTAATAGTTGAAAACCTTTCAAATAATAGCGGAATACATGTTGATATGAAGGTTTAGATATATATATGTCAGTGTTGAAAAAGAAGTATTTCACTTTCTGATTTTGATCTCATACAAATGGAGCAATATGTTAAAGTTGCATAGACCGATGGTTTTGAGTATCTGTCATTTTTTGAGATAAATATATTATGTTGATCGGTATAACCTACCTTACTTTAGCTTGATGTAATTTTCTACCCCACTGGGAATTCAGGCCGCCAGTACCATGACCAGATATCCCACTCAGTCGCATTACCCTGACACTGAGCTAACCAGTCGTTGGTCTTAACAAATGTCTGGGGGGGACATGCTCCCAGCCCCCCCCCCCCTACTTTTTCTGGATTTTTTTTATTTTCTCACTGGGACCCATGTTCTGTGCAGCTGCAAATGGTTAACACGCCCATCACACCAAACTAGTTCTCAAAACGTCCGACCGCATCCATTCTAAAACGAGGTAGAACATGGCTGCTGAAAATGTTGAACATGCTCAAAGTTCTAGAGCACCCGTCCGTCCTTGCCTATCCATGCAGTTCATAAAAAGTTTGTAAAACATTGCTACTACGTTAACTATGTTCGCACACAGTTTGAACTTGTTTGGCAACATTTTCAAGAATGTCGTAAGAACCACTTTGGTATGATGGGGGTATAAGAAGTGCACGAGTATCTCACTCAGTTGGAGTAGGATCAAATCTAGGTAAATGTTTTGGTTTTAAAACTAAAAGGTTGATGCTTTCATCACACCAAAAAGGCTAGAGATTAAGGTATTAATTTTTGTTAAATGCACTCGTCAGGTTTAAATCAATCATAATTAAATGTTAATTGCTGAGCCTCGCGGAGCGTAGTAGAGCTGTTGTGGTGCTTTCTCGTCAAAATGACATGCGCAGTACGATCTCTGTACTATATAAGCAGATCGTACAGAGCTGAGTACAAGTTCACACACAAGGCTTTACTTTGACACCCGGCTGTATATATATATATATGTATATATGTATATATATATATATGTATATATATATATATATATATGTAATGTATAGGACTTATGCGAGTATAAAGGCGTGAAAGGGAATGTTCCCTATATGACCACCCATATGTCGTTTACTACTTTATGGATGACCCCTTTTTCACAGTTGGTTCAGGTGGCGCCACCACCCCCAACCCAATATATATATATATATATTCAGGGTAATTGTCGGCGGTAGAGTTAGTGTAGGTGAGGCGGTGGCGGGGGGGGGGGGGGGGGGGGGGGAGTTGGCGCGTGAACGGACAGGTGCTGCCCTCCAACGGATCTGAGGTTGACTAAGCTGGAACAGTAGATGGGTAGATCAAGGCTCCTTCAGTCGATGACTGATTGAGAAGTAAGGGCTGAGGAGCGGATGGAAGCTTCCGGCCTTATTATACTTGTATAATGGCTTATTCAGCATATATATATGTATGTTGTGGGGCCATACATAACATTAGATAATTTGTCCAGGATCCCTGATGCAATAACCATACCCATGCCTACCTGTCTAAAGCCCCGTTTACACGGGCGATTTAAAACGATTCATATGAACCCACTTGCCTAGATCGACTCACATTTGCCGTGTAGACGCGGTTCTGTGCCGTTTTAGGGCTGAATCGCTTCATATGAAACGCCTCATCTATACCACCTCGGGAGGTGGTTTATTTGAAGCGATTCAGCTGGTTCCCGGGCGGCGATAGTATAAAATAGTAGTGCGTGCCGGCAACAGATGGAGCAGTAACTAATCGCTGGTGTCCGGCAGTGTTAGTGCCCGATTACGCCGAAATCTAGTGAATGCGATCATATTTAACAGAATTACAGACTCAAATAATTAAATTTAATTAAATTAACCTTAAATTCCAAGCGATATTAACGTAGCAGGTCGAATCGACGTGTTTAAACTAAACAAATAGCAGTGATTGCCGACTACAGGCGCCTGCTGGTTCCCGGCGCCGACACACTTTCAAACTCCGCCTTGTAAACACGCTTCCAAAACGCTTCATATGAATCGCTTTGTCTACATCGTTTCACAATTCCCCGTGTAAACACGGCTTAAGTGTCTGAGAGGTCAGTGCAGACTACTATATGTGTGAAGTATATTAGTGCATCTCACTCATAGTCGGCTGACGGCAGGCCGGTCCGGCGCCAAATCCCACACTGGACCGGATGTTCATTAAATATGCATGCGCCTGCGCAAGTGGCGTATTTTACGTGCATCCCACCCGCGCAGCTGCGCTCTATAAGCATCTTAAGCCCAGCTTAATGGCGCATGCGCTTACACACGACAGTCCCAACGTGAATGGATTTAAATTATTTACCGCATCCTCTAGTGGGGGTGGGGGGAGAACCCAGTCAGAACCTCGCCTCACCTCACCTCGCCTCGCCTCACATATTTCGCCTCACTTCAATGAGGATAGCAACTTGGCAAGAGCATTTGCTTGGCTGGCATCCCATGTGAAAAGTCATGGTTTCAACAACCCGGCCGAGTTAACTTAAAGCAATGACTTACCAAATTTATACTTGTCGCCACCTATCCTGGCACTCAGCATTACTAGGACATGGAAAGGGCTGATTAGCTCGGTATCACAATAATGACTGACTGGGATACTGGGTCATGGTCTCAGTGAACTGGTCTCCCAGTGGGACAGCACTATAAAGGTTGCCATGAGTGAACACTCTGATAAGTAGGTACCCGTCCAGATATGATCTTAGATGTTGACAGGACAGTAAACCACAAGAAACAAGTATGGGCAAAACGAAAGGCAAATCACGAAGGACAGGTTATGCGCGGAAGCCCGTGCGTTTGGCGTGTGCATCACTATAAAGACAAACTGGTCGCCTGGTGTATTCATGTGTACAAACTCTATAGATACATTGCCTGTTATTGAAAGGTCACTGAGTACTCTTGACTTGTGAGATCCCCAAGCGGATAATTGTTTGTTTGTATTTTATGTCCTTGCAACATCTAAGGTCATACCAGGACAGGAACTGACCTGTGACAGTGCGCACGCATAGCGACTTTTATAGTGCTGCCTTAATGGGAGACCAAGCCACTGGTACCATGATCCGATATGCCACTCAGTCACATTACCCTAACATAACGTTAACCAGTCCCTGTTCTATCCTAGTAATGCCGAGCCCCTGGCTAGGTAGTGACAAGTATCAATTGTGTAAGGCATTGGGTTGACTCGGCTGGGATTCGAAATTCCGACCTTCCTCATGGGAAGCCTGCGCTCTATCGATTCGGCCAGCGCGTCTGGTAAGACAGAGAAGCTGAGTGAAACCATCCCCCAAACCCCTCCAACCCGACGCCATTCCCCCCGACCCTTCTGGCTTCCCCAGCTCCCTGATAGGAAGCAGCTCAGTGGACAACACTTTTTTTAAATGACGCCGATATTTTTCCTTCTCACAAAGAACCTATTTTTTGGTCAGCTTATTCAAAGAAGGCGATAGTGTGTAGGGAGCTCAGGTTCCGAAGGGTTGTCTTTGTTAGTTTATATATATATATATATATATATATATATGTCGGCTCTGTCAATCAGGTAGGCGGTAACCACAACAGGTAAACAATGCCAGTGTACAAAGGGCGGCAGGTGTCTGTATTCCCACCCCGGTTGCGTGGCAACTGGTCAACAGGTGAACCAGCAAGGTGGGTGGGGAGAAAACAATAGAGCCTTCCTGTGCCGCTTGTTTGCACGGCCAACAGTGGGAGAGTGGCGGTTCTGTGCGGAGCGTCACAATGTGGTTAGTGGCTTTGCTTTGTTTGTTGGGGTTTTGCTGCCTAGCAACCTCCTTGTTTTGCGGGTTAATTTGGGTTTATTTTTGTAAACATTTATTCATCAGAAGACCTTTTTTTTAGGGATTGGTTGTCTCAGTGGCAGGATAATGTGACTGAGAGGGGAGTCAGGTGACGGGGCCGGCGGCAATAAGTTTTTTAATCTAGATATACTCTGTTAGTTTTTTTTTTGCAATTTGATTTGTGTCACACCTTTGAAGACAAATATATATTAGGCTCTGCCTGGCTCCAACACTAACACACCTCCTGCCCAGTTCCATCAATGCGCCCCCCCCCCCTCCCCCGCCTTGTGAACTTCACTGGGAGGTGTAACCATAGTAACCACGCCTCATGAATTCTACATGAACAAGACCATCCTCCAGAATCCAAGGCTTGCTGAGTGAATAATAAGTTGGTTGGTTGTTGGAGTTTTACGTCCTGGCAACATCTAAGGTCATATCAGGACGGCTTCCGACTTGCGGCAGTGTACACTCATGGCGACTTTATAGTGCTGCTCCACTGGGAGGCCAGGCCACCAGCACCATGACCTGATATCCCACTCGGTCCCAACCAGTCCTTGCCCAATCCTAATAATGCTGAACGTCTCGGTATAAAGCGACAAGTATCCCTTTTTTAAGTCATTGCTTTAACTTGCCTAGGGTTCGAACCCGTGGGTTCGAATCCCACGATCTATCAAAACGGAGGATTGACACTCAACTCATTCGGCAATCCCGTCTGATCGAGTGAGTAAGTGGGTTAGTAGGTGAGTGAGTGAGTAAGTGAGGTGAGTGAAGGAGTGAGTGAGCGAGTGAGGAGTGAGTGAGTAGATGAGTGAGTAAGTGAGTAGGTGAGTGAGTAGGTGGGTGAGTGCGTGAGTGAGTGGGTGAGTGAGTGTATGGGTGAGTGAGTGAGTAGGTGCGTGAGTAAGTGCGTGAGTGAGTGAGTGAGTGCGTGAGTGAGTGCGTGAGTGAGTGAATGGATGAGTGAATGGGTGAGTGGGTGAGTATGTCAGTGAGTGAGTGACTGAGTGAGTGAATGAGTACCTGAGTGAACAGGGCTGAGTTCATAGGTATGTGGGCGGGCTTCACTAACAACTCAAAAAGTTTGTTTTGTCTCCGTCCCCCCTCGGCATTCCACCATAATCTTCTTAGATGAACTGACGATATGATCCATACATCATAATCCAACATTGATACCATTGATCAAATCTCTGCACTCCACCCACAGATCTGCCTGCCTCATCAGGCATATGTAATAAAATCTAACCAAATAAAGAAATACGTTAGAAATTATGTACACAGAAGTTAAAGCACAAAACAAAGGGCTCAACAGCACACCTACTCACTGCTCAAGTGTGCAAATTGATATAAACCGCTACTCAACAACCCTTTACTGAACCCAAGACAAAGCCCCACCGGGACTGCCTCTAGAAAACACCAAAGCCCTGCCCAGAATCCCTTTACCAAACACCAGACAAAGCCCTGCCCAAGACTCCTTTTTAGTAAATCCCAGACAAAGCCCTGCCCAGAAGCCCTTTATACAACCGCAGACAAATCCGTACCTAGACTCCCTTTACTGAACCCCAGAGAAAGTCCAAGCTCAGACAAAGCCCTGCCAAGACTCCCTTTACCCAACCCCAGACAAAGCCCTGCCCAAGACTCATTTTCCTCAACCCCAGACAAATCCCCACCCAGACTCCCTTTACTCAACCCCACAGAAAGTCCTGCCCAGACTCCTTTTAACCACTCCCAGAAAAAGTCCTGCCCAGACTCCCTTTACACAAACCCAGACATAGCCCTACCCAGACTCCCTTTACTCAAGCCCAGACAAAGCCCTGCCCAGAATCTCTTTGCCCAACCCCAGACAAAGCCCTGCCAAATACTCTTTTTACCCAACCCCAGACATAGCCCTACCCAGAATCCCTTTACCCAACCCCAGACAAAGCCCTGCACAGACTCCCTTTGCCCAACCCCAGACAAAGCCCTGCACAGACTCCCTTTACCCAACCCCAGACAAAGCCCGGCACAGACTCCCTTTACCCAACCCCAGACAAAGCCCTGCACAGACTCCCTTTACCCAACCCCAGACAAAGCCCTGCACAGACTCCCTTTACCCAACCCCAGACAAAGCTCTGCACAGACTCCCTTTACCCAACCCCAGACAAAACCCCGCCGATCTTCTGGTCACATTAACCTGCCTTTCCGCACTCAGCTGATCTAGTTCCACCATCCACACGCCCCTGACAAATTTGCTTGTTCTAGATATTGCCACTAGGAGCAGGTGGCGCAACGCAATGGGGTAGATCAAGGAACTAATCCTACAGGTGGCACCATGATGCAATTTGGGTCATCCTTGTCATCATCATCATCATCATGCTGTCGGTTGCGATGCGACAAAGACTGCTTTCATTACTTGACTGCCGCTCTCCATTTAGCTCTCTGCTGTGAGAGTTGTGTCCATGAGTCGGTCTCATGAAAGCTGCCTGCAAAAGTGTTGAAGTGCTGCTGGCTTTTGCCCGTTACCAGCGGCACTCTCTCGGGGAGCAAATAGAGGTTTCACACCAGCAAGAACATGTCAAGACAGGCACAAAGCTATTTGTCCCTGCAGTGGCTGGTCGGGAGATCCTGGGAGTTCCATACATCAACCACCCTTAATGCTGCCACAGTGACATGGTTTTCTGTTTAGGGCTTGCTCCCTTAGCCTTTGTTTCTGTCAAGAACCTGTACCACAAGGCAGTGGTTTACAACTCTGCAGGGCAGGGGCATCAAACTCCCTGAGGTATTGCTATACCTGCAATACCTGCAATACCTGCATACCGACTTCATCCTTGTAGCATTATAATAATAAGGGAATGGGTGCTTATAAGTTATATATTTGCTTATTGTTATATATCACCAAATCACTCAAGAAAGAAGGTAGGTCTCCTGACTACCCAGGAACCCAAAATGGCTCATGTGCGCAAAAAGGGACTTGCTGATGATTGAATTCTGAGGCTTGTCATAGTTTTTATGCTCTCTGCTGTGAGAAGTTGCGTCCATGATGTCGGTCTTAATGTGAAAGAGCTGCCTGCCCAAAAAAGTGGTTGAAACGTGGCTCTGCTGGCTTTTGCAAGTTACCAGCGGCACTCTCTCGGGGAGCTAATAGAGGTTTCACACCGGCAAGAACATGTCAAGACAGGCGCAAAACTATTTGTCCCTGCAGTGGCTGGTCGGGAGATGTTGGGAGTTCCATACATCAACCGCCCTTAATGCTGCCACAGTGACATGGTTTTCTGTTTAGGGTTTGCTCCCTTAGCCTTCGGTTCTGTCAAGAACCTGTACCACTAGGCAGTGGTTTACAACTCTGTAAGGCAGGGGCGTCAAACTCCCTGAGGTATTGCTATACCTGCAATACCGGATATATATATATATATATATATATATACATATATACATTTTTTACATTTTTTTAAATAATGTATTTATACATAACTTGTCCAACATTGGCAGGAGATGCTGGAGTTGACCACACGCTGGGTGCACCATTGATAGGGTTGTCTCCTTGTGACAGCCACTGACATTATGGATCGTCCCAAAGATAGCAACACGATGGTTAGTTTTTGCTGCCTATCAAAACAGGTAGAATCTCTGCATTTTCGCCTGACAGGTATATATATATATATATATATATATCAATGCATGCTGCAAGCTTAGTCAGCACATTGTAATGGTTGTTCAGCTAATTGATCGATACTTTTTGTGTACATATTTGTTTGCAGTTGCATTGATGTTTACGTATATATACGTATATATATACATATATATATGTATATATATATATAATAATAATATATTTATTTCCACATGATCAATGTACAATATGAAAATATTGTTTATAGCGTAATCTTTTCAGAATTGGAAAAGAAAGGAAGAAAGCAGAAGTTCCTAATACCTTATATATAGATATATTATATAATATATTATATATATGTATTATATATGAAGTGTTCAGAGTGCAATTAAGAATCAAAACAAAATGCCAAATTGAAAAGACCATGGACTACCGTGGTTGAGGGCTGAAGGCTGCATCACGCCATTAATCAAATCCAGTCTTTGTTGTAAAAGATTTGGGCACATCTTCCACTATATAACATTATAATGCATTAACCCAAGTAGTACGGAATTAGAACATTAACTGTGAAAGCACAAACAAATTTTCTTATTCTACAAAGACAACTAAAAATGGAAATAGGTCTGGTGGTTTGGTGCCCGAGAAACTTCATATTACATATGACTTGAATATACTAGATATATATATATATATTGTATGTTTGTGTGCATGTACATATATCATAGAAAAACCCGTTGGGGATGACGAATGGTTGAGGACCAATCCTCCAGGTGGGGAAGATCGGGATCCCGAACCCAGGGGTTGTGGAGTTAGAAACGCTCTGTCAAGTACAAAAGTGAGAGAGGGGTGAGTGTGTGATGAGTGAGGAAGACTTAAAAATTGATACTTGTCTTTGGTTTGAATACAAAATTAAAAAAACATTTCTCACCGTGAATATGGCCTATGCTGCCGACACGGCGTAAAGCAACCACCAATCAATCAATCAATCAATCTTAAGCATAGATTTGCCAGTCGCCAATCTCATGCTTCCATCTGGATGGAATATAGAGGGTAGGTAGGCTGCCAGCTCAGTTGAGAGTACTTGTGGTAGGTTCAGATCTCTATTACTGACTAGAAGACCTATGACTCTGGCATATATGGCCTCCTGGTCCAAAATTTTGTGCTCTCTAACAAGAAGATGTTTCTTCTGGGAAGTGAATCTCACCACATGCTTGGAGAGCCTACCATAAAATCCCTCTGGCCAGGTGGTCTCAAACTGCTTAAGCTGCTCCTTGCTGATATCTACTGAACAGTCAACATTAACTGCAGGCTGGGCAATTTGTCCGGTTGAGATATTAAGTAGAGATCCAGCTTCTTGTGAATCAGGATCCATCGGATCAACGCAGATTTCGAGGATTTTGCGTATTGAGCATCTGTCTTCTGCATCTCGTCATATATGATAATTGTCTTCCTCCTGATGTTCCATCTGCCCTTAATCAGAATCGCCAGACATTCTCCGCAGATCATTGGTGAGTGTCTGCATGGCATTCCAACTGTGCACCCATGTGGCCATTGTTTGAGCATGTTGGGTGTCACCAATAACCCCATCTGGGCCGTGACCTTTTCTCATCCAGGTGGTTTCTATGAATTGGTCCGTCGGAATTCCATTCCACAAACCATCTAAGTGGTGCATGGTTTGTTCACCCTTGATGAATTTCTCCTCACATTCAGGCACCAGCCACATCATCGGACGAATATAATACAGTCTGTATCTTGCGTAATTGTGGTGATTGGCAGTGAACATGTATGGCAGCATCGCATCAGCAGTTGTGATGTGGAGAGCCCAGTCGCCTTCATGTGATACTCACTGAAATTGCATCATCAGAAAGGTGGGCTTGACAATCAGTTCAAGACACATCAGTCAGTACAGCATCAATATCATCCATGGATTTCAGGCGCTCAGTGTGACGATCAAAGACAGGTCTGAGAATTTCTTCAGTCAACAGACGGAGGGCTCGAACGATCTGAGATATTTTTTGAAGATAAGCATTTGATCAACGGACCCAAAGGTACTTGATAGAATGGCCTTTAGACTGTTTTCTGCAGCCAGGACTCCTAAGTCCTAGGCAGCCAACAAAATCAATGAGGAAGTGCATCCCACCAAGCACTGCAACTACTGTATTGAGAAGATCTGGTGTGTGGAATGTGATATTGACAACGACCTTGTAGAGCTGTTGATCACAGGTCATTACCATGATGTCTTGTCCCATTGCAAGAGCTCCTTCAGCCAGTGGAAGTAAAACATTATTTTGACACTGACTTCATCACTCTCTTGTGATCACAATATTAAGGATTAATGGCGTTTAGGCAGCCATTTTGGATGTTTAGCACTACAATGAAGCATTAAAGTAATGACAGAAACAGATTCCGTGCCCCAAAAACCTATGTTTAGAGCCCAAAATCACCTTCCTGAGTCTATTCTTTCAGAAGTTATTGCATTCATAAAATACTTTAAATCCTATTTTGCTGTAGCTATATCGGTTATTGAAAAAAAGGTTTTGGATTAAGCCACCATTGTTTCCACCGCGGGCATAGAGAAGTGTATTTTATTATTTGACCCGAGTCTGTAGGATGTGCACATGCGCCATAAAGTGGCTCAGGTGACCCGAGTTGATTAATCGATTACGCCCTCGGGCATCCAGTCTCGTGAAAATTGCATAGTCTGAGGTTTTTGGCTTGAAAAATGTGATGCTTAATTGTACTATGCAACTTTATTAAGTGCACTCGTATCTAAGTTATCTTAGGGAGCACTCCCACAAAATCGGCACATGTGACCCATGTGCTGTTCCTGCTGAAGCCTCTGACATCAGATTTATGAAAAGCACACCAACATCAATGTTGCATGTTTACACTTGAAATATTTTCTAAATTAGCCATTTTAACATAAAGTTACTTCAAACTGAAATAAGGTACATTATAACATTAACCTATCTCAGGAATTCATGGAATTCTAAATCATCGAACTATGCAAGGTAAAGTCGGACAGGGATTAGAGTAAATAATCAAACTGTTCCGCCTATACACCACTACAGTAGCACTTGTCTTCAATGGAGCAGAAAACTGGGCATTCAGACCAATGTTGTCCTGACTTAGAGGTGTCCTGCTATCGGAGGGACAGTCAAATGAAACCAACCCAGTTTGTACATTGAGCAATTGTACCCTTATGTCAATGGTTCACACATTGTCTGTGTTCTTCACGACATGGGTAATTCACAGGTGGTCATTCGGGTCTCGTCCCATTGAATTAACATTGAGCACCACTAGTGCCACCTTCCATAACATTAGGAACTAAGGACTACAGCAGCCAGTCAGCGAGCCCACTAGCTTGGTGGCGCCACCTATTGGTCACTGTTGGAACTTAATGCCATTAACTATAGGTGGTCCCGGCAGTCCCTTTCGCGCCATGTCTGGTCATGTGACAATTTCAAACTTTCAAAACCCACCTCCACGGCCTCACATCTGCTGCTGTCGTCAACCAGCCAGGTTTACGGCCCTTATTTTCTTTACCCACCCACCCGCCCACACCTCTTTTATTAAGGATAGAAGGGTAGGGTTAAGGGTTTGAGTTCCAGTTAATGGGAAATTACCCGAATAGATAGATACCCACGCCAGTTAAAGATGATTGTCCGGTGTTTTTGAAATCCTGTCATTTTCTCAGATGAATATATTAGGCTGATCATTATAATCTAACTTACTTGAATTAAAGGTAACTTTTAGTTTAAATGGCTAACTTTTGAGATATTTGATGTACAACCATGCAAAATTAATGTTGCCAAGCATGCCAACACTCTTGACACCATTGGCTTATTCAGTAGCAGGTTGTATTATGATTAAATCGACTCAGTATTCCCTTCTGTGTGGTGAGAAATGCTTAATAAGTGCATCAGTATCAAAGGTAGATATATATAATCAGATCTAGATTATTGTTTCGGTTGTGACAATTTGATGTTTTCATCGGACTATGCAGCTTTAAGCTAGTGACATCTATCGACATAATCTGGAACCACTCTACCCTGGAAAAACTCTATTTGGGTAATTTCCTCTTAACTCGCTGGGTGTATTCACCATCCAGGACCATGATGAGAATTTCGACGGGGAGGGGGGGAGCCATTCTGACATTTAACTCCTAACTAACTGATTCAATTCTCAATAAAACCATTATATACAACCGTTTTGACCCCGGCTTCGTGAATTACAGGGGTCGCTGGTACCTGGTCATTTCAGAGCATCACACATAGACATTTTGGCGGAAGTGCTTAGTGTACACAACTCTCCAAACACATTGCATTTTCACTGGATTTGGACTCTTCGGTAACCTATGTGGCAGGCAGGAGTGTGAATGCTGAATCCGTTCTGAAAAGCATTGCCCTACTAACGGCCCGACCATGTCCAATCAGATTGAACAATAACCGAATTATCAACCGGGCGCGGTCGTCGAATCGGTAGAGCGCGGGCCTCGCGTGCGGGATATCGGGAGTTCGGTTCCCGGTCGAGTCAAACCAATGCGTTATCAAATTGGTACTTGTCACTTCTTAGTCTGACGCTCAGCATCAATAGATTAGGGCAAGGACTGATTAGCTCAGTGTTGGTATAATGTGACTGAGTGGGATATCGAGTCATGGTGCTGGTGGCCTGATTTCCCAGTGGGGCAGCACTCTAAAGCCGCCATGAGTGTGGACTGTCACAAGTCGGTACCAGTCCTAATATGACCTTATATCTTGCTAGGATGTAAAACTCCAACAGCCAACCAACAAATAACCGAAATATCACGGTAGAGTCCACTAACTAAACAGTATTACCATTGGATAATCGATTTTACCCAGTTTCTATGGAAACGAGTACCAGTGTAGCGATCGACCAGACTGATAATGCCACTATGCGGGAGGACAGTCCTTCGGGCTCCGAATTCCACCACCAACTCGCCCTCTGGCGGCTGTGACAAGCACTAATGTTTTGTGGGTAGCACCTCACTGTGGAAAAGGGTTTATAAAGGACTGCCACCAACCCCACCCTCTGACGGCAATGTCAAGAACTAATGGCAGTAGCAGGATTTGTTTGTTGTTTGTTTCTTTGTTCGGGGGTTTACATCCTGGCAACATCTAAGATCATATCAGGATGGGTACCGACTTGTCATAGTGCGCACTCATGGCGGCTGTATAGTGCTTCCCCACTGGAAGACCGGGCAGCCGGCAACATGACACTATTGGCTACTCAATCACATTATGCTGATACTGAACTAACCAGTCCTTGCCATATTCTCACACTGCCGAGTACCAGAATAAGTAAGTAGAGACAAGAACCAATTCACACTATTTACGCCGTGGCCATGTTTAAACCAGACTGAGGCCATGTACGCGTCTGCGAGGCGCCACTGTATGAAAAGTCATTCGAATACTTTTTCGTCAACCAAAACCTATCGAAATCACTCAAATTTGAAGGTATTCATTTTGTTAACTACCATATTCATGTTTGCATACCCGTTTTCTATCTATTGGCCAATTTTCACGAAGATTGGGTGATCCTTGCATGGTGATTTTCCCAGCACTGTCAGCGTAGTTATCTGTGCAACATAGTTAAACAACTAGTCATATTAATTACAAATTAATAAAAGCTTTAAAAGGGTTAAAATATTTTGTTTTAATATATCTATATTAAGAAAATTATGCAATTTTGAATTCAAAAAAAGATTGTCAGCCAAGGTGAGCGACTTTGTTCACATTGCATACTGAAATGCATCTGATCATCACTCAATCTTCATGAAAATTGAGCAATAAATAGAAAAAAGGTATGCAAAAATGAATATGATAGTTTCAAAAGTTAATATCTTCAAATTTTACTCCTTTAATCTCTGTAGTAGTTCATACACATTGGCACACAGCAGTGTCTTATGGCAGTTTCCAATACCCGACGCATACTCAGCCTCGTCCTGATGCCGAATTAGGTCACGCGTGAATAGTGTGAATAGTGTATGTCATTGGTGTGATTCGTCCTGGATTTGAACTCCCGACCTTCCGCCCGGGAACCCTGCGCCCCTACCGATTCTACCACCGCGTCTGATCAGGCAGTGAGAAGAACTAATGCTTTGTGGGTAGCAGCTCACTGAGTAGCATGCCCTCTGACGGCAGTGGCAAGAACTAATGTGTGAGTAGTATAGCTCAGTATGCAGCATGTTCTAAGGCAAGGTTTTTTGGGGGTTTATGAGATCACCGCCGCCACCAACTCGCCCTCTGGTGGCAGTGGCAAGAACTACTGTGGGTAGCAGCTTAATGTGCAGCATGTTTTGTGACAAAGGGTTTATTATAGGGGGTTTCCACCAGCCAGCCCTCTGAAGACAGCGGCAATAACTACTGTGGGTAGCAGCTTAGTGTGCAGTATGCTTGTGAAAAAGGGTCTATTACAAGGGGTTTCTACCAACCTGCCCTCTGGCGACAGCGGCAAGAACTATTGTGGGTAGCAGCTTAATGTGAGCATGCTTTGTGAACAAGGATCTATTATAGGGCGTGTCCACCAGCCTGCCCTCTGGCGACAGCGGCAAGAACTATTGCGGGTAGCAGCTTAGGATGCAGCGTGCGCTGTGGGAAATGGTGTATAGGGGATTTCCACCAAGCTGCCCTCTGACTCTGACGACAGTGGCAAGAACTACCGTGGGAAATGGTTTACAGGGGATTTCCACCAACCCGCCCACTGACGACAGTAGCAAGAACTACTGTGGAAAATGGTTTATATGGGATTTCTACAATCAACCGGCCTAGAGAATGCAAAAGAAACAATTGAATATGGTAGACCAAAGAATAATATATAATATATCAAGCACTGTCCGCATCCTCATAGACCATCAGTATGTAAATAAGTGTTACTGTTAGTATTTACATGTATGGCAACACATGCAGCGCTTGTGTGCTCCTGCATGGCGTACTGTGGCAAATAAAATATTTACAAAGATGAAATATGTAGAGTCAATAAATTATATATATATACACACATTATCACATGGTAATTACATATGCATATGAGTCAGCCTCACGAAAACGGGCCAATCGGTGGTCAAGTGAAGATGTCGGCATCGCAATTCTTAAAAGTGTAGTGCATTTCTTTGTTTCATATTAAATTATCCTAGAAACAAATCAAGTTGTTTTATTTTCTCGACCTTTACATTCAGGATAAATTTAAAGACTTTCCAACACCTCTGTCAATGCTAAATCATAATTATCCTGATCGACGCCGACATCCAATCATCGATGCCGACAACTTTAACAGATATCGGCGTCGCAATTCTTAAAGACTCGTACATTTCTTTGTTTTATATTATATTATCCTAAAAACAATTCAGGTTGTTGTACTTTCTCGACCTTTACATTCAGGATAAATTTAAAGACTTTCCAACACCTATGTCAATTCTAAATTATAATTATACCGATCGACGCCGATATCCAAGCTCGACGCCGACATTGACCACCAATTGGCCTCTTTTCGTGATCCTGACCCATATACACAAGTTTATAGTATGTAATTGTTCTGTATATAATATATTCCGAGCTGTATATAATATATTCCGAGCGAGTGGAGGCTAGGACCCGCGCAGGAGGCGGAGCAGTGCATGATGGAGGTACCACCCTCACACCCGGACAGGGGGGGGGGGGGAGTCTACGACACTACAGGCATTATTACGCGCGATAAAGGGTTTATCACTAACCATATAGTAGCCGATCCATTGTAGATGAAATTGATTATGTTTCGAATCTGAGCACCAAATCAATGATTAGACGCGTCATTGACGTTACATGCGATGTGCAATGAGCCAAGTAGTTGAAATCTCGTCAAATGATTGCACAAATCACTCATGGCAATATATGTGTTACTAAGCAAAATATCGCTTAGTGTGCTGCAGGCATTAAAGCAGAGGAACATATTTTAAACCGCCATTTTGCAGTTTAATATCCATTTGATTTTATTTGTAACTAATTAAATTAAATGACTGACAAAGCGAGGCTCACACCTGTATATGTTAAAGGTGGATTAATCCAATTAACAGGGCAGGGAGAGTTATCTAGAGGAATTAATCATAATATTCGGATGGAAATGTCATACTACTGGCTGAGCCAATGGTTGTGTAGCATTGTGAACACGTGATCATGATATTGGCAATACGGCCACTCGAGTTGAATCGGGGTTTCTTTCATTATATATATATATATATATATATATATATACATATATGTGTGTGTGTGTGTGTGTGTGTGTGTGTGTGTGTGTGTGTGTGTGTGTGTGTGTAAAGTAACACCTCTCTAAATCGACCGACCATGGGACCGACTTTAAATGACTGACAAAGGGAAGTGGTCGGTTTAGAGAGTTAGAATATCCTTACAATGGTATTGTTGGGACCCAAATAAAGCGATCGATATAGGGGAGTGGTCGATCTCTAGAGGGGTTGGTATAGAGAGGTTTTACTGTATATGTATATTGTGTGTGTGTGTTGTTTTACGTCCTAGCAACATCTAAGTTTATATCAGGATAGGTACCGATTTGTGATAGTGCGCACTCATGGTGACTTTATAGGGCTGCTCCACTGGGAGACCAGGCCGCCAGCACCATGACCTGATATTCCACTCAGTGACATTATCCTGACACTGAACCAACCATTCCCTGCCCTATCCTAATGATGTCAAGCCCCTGGACAGGAAGTGACAAGTATCAATTGTAAAGTCATTGGTTTGCCTCGAAAAGGGTTTGAACCCTCAAACCCGTGGGTTCGGACCCCCCGATCTCCCATAGCAGGAGACGGATGCTCAACTCACTCGGTCATGCCGCCCAGTGTGTGTATATATATCATATATATTATATACGTCGATAAATAAATATAGATATATATATATATACATATGGACGTATATACAATCAGACAACGTACCCACATAGTCAGTACTCAGAATTAATTAATCCATATAGACTTAATTAATATAAGAGAATGCAAAAGAAACAATTGAATATGGTAGACCAAAGAAAATAATACATAATATATCAAGCACTGTCCCCATCAGTATGTAAATAACTGTTACTGTTAGTATTTACATGTATGGCAACACATGCAGCGCTTGTGTGCTCATGCATGGCCTACTGTGGCAAATAACATATTTACAAAGATGAAATATGTAGAGTCAATAAATTATATATATATACACACATAATCACATGGTAATTACATATGCATATACACAAGTTTATAGTATGTACTTGTTCTGTATATAATATATTCCGAGCTGTATATAATATATTCCGAGCGAGTGGAGGCTAGGACCCGCGCAGGAGGCGGAGCGGTGCATGATGGAGGTACCACCCTCCCACCCGGACAGGGGGGGGGGGGGAGTACGCGCACCCCTCACACATGGCTGGTACTCAGATTTAATAAATGCTTACATGTACACACATACATATACATAATACACACACGGACGGTACTCAGATTTAATCAATACACACACATATACATTCACGGATGGTACTCAGAATTAATAAATGCATATATATATCCATGGATAGTACTCAAATTTAATAAATGCTTATATATATACACACATACATATACATAATACATACACAGGCGGTACTCAGATTTAATAATGCATATATATATATATACACATATACATAATACATACACACCGATGGTACTCAGATTTAATAAATGTCTATATATATACATATACCCATGGATAGTACTCAGATTGAATCAATGTGTATATACATACACACATATACATAATACACACACATACGGTACTCAGATTGAATCAATGTGTATATACATACACACATATACATAATACACACACATACGGTACTCAGATTTAATAAATGTGTGGATATACATACACACAGTAAAACCTCTCTAAATCGACCGACCTTGGGACCGGCATTAAGTGGTCCATTTAGGGAGGTGGTCGGTTTAGGGTGTTAGAATATGGCTACAATGATTTTGTTGGGACCCAAATAAAGCGATCGATATAGGGGAGTGGTCTATCTGTGGAAGTGGTCGGTTAGGGAGGTTTTACTGTATACATAATACACACACGGACGGTACTCAGATTTATACACACACATATATGCACCCACAGATGGTACTCAGATTCAATAAATACACACACATGTATATACTCATATATACACACATACGGTACTCAAATTGAATAAACACACATATGCACATATGCATACACGCATACACCCATACACGCATCCACATGTGCATGCGCGCATGCACACACACGCACACATACACACACACACATACACACACATACACACACATACACACATACACACATACACACATACACACATACACACATACACACATACACACATACACACATACACACATACACACATACACACATACACACATACACACATACACACATACACACATACACACATACACACATACACACATACACACATACATACACACATACACACATACACACATACACACATACACACATACACACATACACACATACACACATACACACATACACACATACACACATACACACATACACACATACACGGGCGGTACTCACATGGGTTGTGAATGCGTCTCCGGTGGGCCGCGGCCCCTCCAGTGCCGCCCGGCGCCCAGCCCGTCAGCCTGCTGCTCCCTCCTCCACCTGCTGCCGTGCCCGCTATGGCCACACTTCGCGCGCATACCACGCCTCGCCCTGTATCCCCCCGGGGTCACTGGTGTCAGGCTTGTCCACGCTGCTGGTGGTGGTGGTGGTGGTGGTGCTGGTGGTGGGGCTGGTGCTGGTTGTGGGAGTGGAGGTAGTGTTGGTGGTGTTGGTGGTGGTGGTGGACCCGGTTTGTGAAGACCATCCTCCGGTCTGTGGGATGTCTAGAGGCACGAGCTCACAGCTCACGTCCCCCGGCCTCTCCACGCGCGCGCACACACACTCACACACCCTCACGTGCACACGCACCCCTCCCCATCTTGAGCATTATGGGTGGGTGGGTGGGAGGGCGGGGGGATCAGCTGGCGGCAGTCAGACGTCGGCTTTACCCATAATCCTCTAGCACCGCCGATGGTCGCCGAATGTCCACTTATTGCAGCCGCCCTGATTCCGGACCCATGAGCCCCCCCCCCCACCCACCCACCCTCACCCACCCTCCCACCCACCCCCATGCCAGTCCTGCCAACCTCACTCTGTGAGGCTGCAAGGTGGGGGGATGGGGGGGGGGCTCATGGGGGAGTGGGGGGAGATTATGTGGAATATAAGCATTATATGTATATAGATTGGCGGTGCTGCCTTTTATTATTTATTATTATTATTTACTTATTTATTCGCTTCTATGATATGCGATTTGCTCCCTGTCTATTGGTGCCACCGTCACTTCCGGTGCAGAGCCGGCCCAAATCGGCATTCGCTTGAACCTGTTTTACCTTTTCTGCAGCAAGACGAATTTATATACATATATACATATATACATATATACATATATACATATATACATATATACATATATACATATATACATATATACATATACAAACTGCTCACCACAGATTACCCACCCACCCCACCCGCCTGTCCACCCACTCACCCGCCTGTCCACCCGCCGCCCGCCTGTCCACCCGCCCAGCTCCGGGGCCAATACGGACACGGATACGGATACGGATGATACAGATACGGATGATGGATATGGACTTCGGATACGGGTGTCACCGCAAGCAGTGGCAACTCACACAACAGTACACACACACACATACATACACACACATACATACACACAGCTGCACACCATGTGTGGACGCATGCGCATGCGCACACTGTCTGCGGCTGTGCGCAGGTGGGATCAGAGCGAGACGACGACAATCGGGTAGAGCGGGGCGGGGAGCAGCTTGGGTGCCGGCCGGGGAGGGCTTAGCTCGGGTGTGTGTGTCGGGGGGTGGGGGGGGGAGTAATTCACTGCACTGCGGCGCTGATTCTTCGCTGGCCTTAAGCTAAGATTCCTTATACGCGGTATGCGGTATGCGGCATGCGGCATGCGGCATGCGGTATGCGAATGGGAGGATTCCTTCTACATGGTATGCGGCATCCGTCTCCCCACCACCACCACTACCATATGTTTCCCCTCAGCACCCCTGTGTGTGACCATTCCGTAATGATCAGTCGCCTCTCCTCGTCTAAAACTAATGGACACGTGCGACTGAGGTTTCTATTCGCATACCACATGCCACATGCCACATGCCGCATGCCGCACCGATTGCTATAGGGACCGATCGAGTTGCCGCATTTGCATTCGCATTCACATTCGCATTCGCATTCACATTCGCATTCGCATTCGCATTCGCATTCGCATTCGCATACTGCGTGTAAGGAATGTAGCCCATTGACTTCAAGGTGTTTCGATTTTTTGCCGCATTCGCATTCGCATTCGCATAACGCATGCCGCATGCCTCGTGTAAGGAATCTTAGCTTTACGCGCCGACAACAACAACTACAACAACAACGCCAAAGCAATGTGTGCAGACGGGAACCAGCGGGCGGGCAGTGCATATGTATGATCAATGGCACCGGTCGGCAAGGCTTTATTGGTGGGAGAGAGGGTGGGAGGGTGGGAGGGTGGATGGGTGGGAGGGTTATTGGTGGGGTTGTACGCAGGGATGATTTCACCGGGTAGTTAGGGGAATAGAGTGGTGTATATGGTTGGGATGGGAAAGGGTGGAGTGATATGGAGGGGGAGGGAGGGGGCTTCCTAATCATAATGCTGCATAGGGGATTGGTGGAGGAGGAATGAGTGCATGGGGTGGTGGATGTGGATATGGGGGGGCGTATGGTGGTGTATGTGGTTAGGATTTGAAGGGGTGGAGTGGGAGTGAGGGGGTTCATACGGTGCTTAGGGTGATGGATAGGGACTGAGGGAAATGGGCGCGGTATTGAGTGTGGGTGGGGCGGGGGTGGGGGCACCACCGTCTGTGGGGGTGGAAGAGTACCAGGTGTTGCATGGATGACACGGAAAGTGGGTGTGTGGTGGTGGTGGTGGTGTGTTGGTGGTGGTGGGTTTGGTGGTGGTGTGTTTGGTGGTGGTGTGATGGATGATGGTGCTGGTGGGGCTGGTGGTGGTGTGTGTTGCTGCTGGTGGAGGTGGTGGGTGGGTGTGGTGGTGGTGGGGGTGTGGTGGTGGTGGTGTGTTGGTGGTGATGTGTTTGATGGTGGTGGTACTGTTGGTGGTGGTGGGTTTGCTGCTGGTGGTCGTCGTGGTTGTGTGTGTGTTGTGGTGGTGGGTGGGTGGTGGTGGTGGTGGTGTGTTGGGGGTGGTGTGTTTGATGATGGTGCTGGCGGGCTGGTGGTGATAGGTTTGCTGGTGATGGTGTGTCTTGGGGGTGCGTGGGTGGTGGTGGTGTGTTGGGGATGGTGTGTTTGTTGATGGTGCTGGTGGGGCTGGTGGTGATAAGTTTGCTGGTGGTGGTGTGTGTTGGGGGTGCGTGAGTGGTGTTGGTGTGGTGTGGTGGTGGTGTGTGGATGTGGTGGGGGGGGGGGGGGGGGTGTGTTTGATGATGGTGCTGGAGGGGCTGGTGGTGACAGATTTGCTGGTGGTGGAGGTGGTGGGTATGTGGGTGGTGGTGGGTGGGTGGTGGTGGTGTGTTGGGGGTGGTGTGTGTGATGATGGTGCTGGTGGGGCTGGTGGTGATAGGTTTGTTGGTGGTGTTGTGTGTTGGGGGTGCGTGGGAGGTGGTGGGTGGGTGGTGGTGGTGTGTGGGGGGTGGGGGTTTGATGATGGTGCTGGTGGGGCTGGTGGTGATAGGTTTGCTGGTGGTGGTGTGTGTTGGGGGTGCGTGAGTGATGGTGGGTGGGTGGTGGTTGTGGTGTGTTGGGGGTGGTGTGTTTGATGATGGTGCTGGTGGGGCTGGTGGTGATAGGTTTGGTGGTGGAGGTGGTGGGTGTGTTGGGGGTGTGTGGGTGGTGGTGTTGGGTTTGATAGTGAGTGTGTTGGTGGTGAGTGCGTAAGTAGTAGTGGGAGTGGTAGTAGTGCGAGGCGAGAGCACGTTCCAATGTGCTACACAGTGGACGAGGGAAGGCGTCCTGCTGAGCGGTCAGTTGATTGTTGGAGTTTTATGCCATGGCAACGTCTAAGGTCATATAAGGATGGGAACCGACTTGTGACAGTGTGCACTAATGGGGCTGTATAGTGTTGCCCCACTGGGAAATCAGGCTGCTAGAACCATAACCCAATATCCCACTTAGTCACATTATCCTGACACTGAGCTAACCAGTCCTTGCCCTATCCTATTAATGTTGAGCGGCAGGCTAGGAAGCGACAAGTATCACTTTTATAAGTCATTGCTTTGACTCGACCAGGATCTGAACTCACAATATCCTGCACACGAGGCCCGCACTCTACAGATTCTGCCACTGCGCCCGGTCATATATACAGTCTTTGGTCAAAAGGCCCTGTCACATTACGACGTATGGTGGTGGCATATGGGTAACATGGCGCAATAATTTGAAAATAGTTATTGGTCCAGATAAGTTGACCTTTTTGCGGGAGGTCCCAGTGACATATGAAGTGTATGCGTAGCCTATGCTTAACCTATTCCTAACCTATGCCTAACCCTATGCCTAACCTATTATGGCGTATGCAAAGCCTATGACGACCTACACACGGGGTACTGGGATGTTTGTTGATGGTTACAGGTGACAGGTCTAGCGTATGAGTAACCTATGCCGACGTATGGCCACAGTATGCATAACCTATGCCGGCATATGTCCAGCGTACGCCCACCGTATGACAACTGTATGAGCCACACGCCGGCATCGGCTTAACATTTTGAACATGCACAAAATTATTTTTGGCGGCTCGACCTACGCCGACCTATGACGACCTATGAAAAGCGTATCTGACTTATGTCCAACCTATGCGTAACCTATGACGGTGTATGCTGATGTGTTGGTCGAAAAGTGCATATGTCGGCATACGCTAACGCTATACGTCGTAGTGTGACAGCCCCTTTACCCATATGCTAGGCGAACACTACATATGCCAGAGATACGCGGAGGGCGCCGGCTCAACGTATGGCTAACCTATGCTAACCTATGCCGACCTACCCCTAACCTATGCCTAACCTATGGCGGCATACGTCTAGCATATGTCTAGCGTATGAGCAACCTATGAGCCATACACCGGCATAGGTTAACAATTTTGAACATGTACAAAAATCTTTCGGCAGCTCGACCTACACCGACCTATGACGACCTATGAAGAGCGTACATGGCCTATTCCCAACCTATGCATAACCTATGCATAACCTATGACAGCGTATGGTCGAAAACCGCATATGCTGGCATATGCTAACACCATAGGTCGTAGTGTGACAGGCCCTTAAGTGTTGTCCTGTACGCCGACGTGGTAGGTAGCGACAAGTGTCAATGTTATAAGACATTGCCTTTGACTCAACCGGGAATAGAACTCCCGACCTTCCGCAAGCGAAGCCTGAGCTCTACCGATCCGGCTACCGCGTCCGGTCAGAGTAAGAAGAGATGGATATTGTGATGGTGGTTGGGCTTAGTGTGGGTATTATCGACAGCGGTTGCCCAGTGTTGGTGGTGTGCGTGTTACTGTTAGAGGTAGCCGTTACTGGAGCATGTGCGTGTCGGGATTGGGGGCGTGGTGGATTGGGGGCGTGGATGCATGGGAGGGGCGTGGGGGCATGGGAGGGGCGTGGGGGCGTGGGGGCGTGGGGGCATGCCAGAAAGGCCGGGGTTAATGGGTGTACATGTAGGGGTTGAAAGGTAGGTATCAGGACCTTCTTTTTTCCTTATGCTCACTGATGCCGTGCTTGGCCGATCAATGACCCCCGTCTCCCTCTGACTACCTCTGACCCCTGACCCCAGATCCCTGACGGGTAGACCCCCAGTATTAACCGGGTAGGCTATCCTTGGTTAGCAGCTCCAAAGGATGTGAAGGAGGCAACCGTCAATCAAGACCGGGGGAAGGTGGGGTGGGGGGGGGGGGGGGGAGGGGATGGGGGTTGAGAGTGGGTGAGGGTGGGGATAGGGTGGGTGAGATGGGTGATGTTGGTGTGAGGGTGGGTGAGGTGGGTGAGGGAGGAGGGGGGTGAGGTGGGTGAGGGTGGGGGTATGGTGGGGAAGGATGGGGGGGAGGGTGGAGGAGTGTTGGGGAAGGTGGGGGGGAGAGGAGTGGGGGAGGAGGAGGGATGATGGTGGGTGGGGGAGGGTGGGGGAGGGTGGACGAGGGTGGGGGAGGGTGGGGAGGGTGGGGGAGGGTGGGGGTGGGTGGGGAGGGTGGAGAGCATTACATTTATTTGGGCACCATTAGTAAATGATAGGTCACGGGGTCAATTGATGCCCCTGTGATGACATGCGATAGAATTGGGGTCAAAGGTTAACTTGAGGCAATTAGTAGTAGTCTCGTAGTGTTTTCTATTTTTCGATGGTTTTCCTTTTTTTTGTGGCGTGTAAGGGACATTCGCCTGTGTTATTTATTACCAATGGGATATCATGTCATGGTGGCGGTGGCCTGGTTTTTCAGTGGGGCAGCACTACAAAGTAGCCATGAGTGCGCACTGTCATAAGTAGGTATCGGTCCTGATATGACCTTAGATGTTGCCAGGACGTAAAACGCCAACAACCAACCAACCAACCAACGGGGGTATGTCAATATGGGTATTCTGAGTTCCGCTGGTTCCGCTGGTTCCGCTGGTTCCGCTGGTTCAGCTTACACACCGGTAGGTGGGGATTCATGCCACTTCCAGTCCTCTTCTTCACCGCAGATCTTATACTTCAAACTTACTTTGAACCTATAACGACATGCTTCCTGATGAGCTATCTTAGTAGGATTCTTGTTGTACATCTGCTGTTTCTATTGCGGGGGGCGGGGGGGGGGGGTGATACTGATAAAGAAATTGTCCCAACAAATATTCTACATACGATTTTTTGTTTGTTGTTGTTTTACGTCCTAGCAACATCTAAGGTCATATCAGGGTGGGTACCGACTACTGACGGTGTGCACTCATGGCGACCTTATAGTGCTGCCCCACTGGGAAACCAGACAACCAGCACCATGACATGATATCCCACTCAGTCACATTATCCTGATGCTGAGCCAACCATTCCTTGCCCTATCCTAATAATGCCAAGCACCAGGTTAGGAAGCGACAAGTATCAATGTTTAAGTCATTGGTGTGACTCGACCAGGATTCAAACCCACAAACTCATGGGTTCGGATCTCCCGATCTCCCAAAACAGGAGACGTACGCTCTACTCATTCGGTCACCCCGCTAATGGACCAGCGAAACTTGTAATACATGTACTTGTAACATGGATAGACCTGCCCTCTCTGTACTGACCAGGTCGTTAAGTCGGGTGTGTGTGTGGGGGGTGTCGGGGTGTGTGTCTCAGATTTAGCACTCATACAATTATGTGCATGTTGATAATGGTGAATGACCTGTACAACAGTCTCCGATTGGCAGTGTGTTGTAACCATGGTGATACCGGGATGAAAGTGGTCTCCAGGGGAAAAAGCGGAAATGCGGATATTTTCCAATAGGTTTAGCATTGTCAGGGAATCGCGGAAAATTTCCGGAAGTCAGGTTTCATATGTATTGGTATATGCTGATAGTGCTGCACCGTCTGAAGCATGTATTACTATTAGTAGTATACACTGATAGTGCTGCACCATTTGGAAAATGTATTAGTAGTATACGCTTATACCATAGTGATGCGGCATCTGCACCACATATTACTATTATTAGTATATGCTGATGGTGCTGCGAGATTGAAAAATCCCGGAAATCCGCGAAATCGCTGAGATCTGTCATCCCTGTGATATCTGAAAATATATCCTGGAAATATATCTGGATTTGTCAGAGGCCAGTCTAATATGGGTACTAAATGATGCACTATGGAATATTAAAAAGAGAAATGCCATTGCAGTTCCTGCTTTACTATACACAGTTTAATACCTAATATTAAATACTAATAATAAACATAGCATATCTGGCCTAGTTCCTTCTATTGCCACGGTGGCGCCACCTGCGTTTATCTACGCCAGAATGCCGTTCATCGTGAATTATGCGTAGTGTATGGTTGACATTTTAGCTGGCAGTTTTGCAAAAGTGGAGACGGGGCATGATGCGTGACCTATCCGCCAGGCGGCACTGTGATGGCGCTGGCCAGTGCGCAGGTGCGTGGGCCGGAGCACTTGGCATGGGACGAGGCTCCCCCCCCCCCCCCCCCCACCCCAGCGGGCACTGGCCGCACTGATTTAATTGTGCTCGATATGAGCTCCGTGAGCTACCCTCAATCCTCAACCCCTCCTCACCTCCCCCCCCTGTCCTGATATGACCTTAGATGTTGCCAGGACGTAAAACTCCAACAATCAACCTCCCCACCACCACCCTCAACCTTACTATCGGACGCGATGGCTTAACCGGTAGGGGCGCAGGCTTCCCCTGCGGAAGGTCAGCTCGAACTAAGACTTACAAAATTGATACTTGTCACTACCTAGCCTGGCACTTGACATTACTAGGATAGGGCAAGGACTGATTAGCTCAGTATGAGGATAATGTGACTGAGTGAGATATCAGGTCATGGTTCCCGTGGCCTAATTTCCCAGTGGGGCAGCATGATAAAGTCGCCATGCGTGTGCACTGGTAGTGGTAGTGGTGGTAGTGGGCATTGTCACAAGTCGGTACCTGTCTCACTATGACTTAGATGTTTCATGGATATACAAACTTAGTTAGCTGGTGTGTTGCCCCCGAGCAGCAGCTGGTACCGCACCAATCCCATACAGACCGAGCCCCCCCCCCCCCCTAACCCACCCCCACCCCCGTTCCTGTGGTGTACAGCTGCCTTTGGCATAAGCAAGATGGGATGAGGCCGAATAAGTTGAGCGTCCATCTCCTGTTTTGTGAGATCGGGGGATCCGAACCGATGGGACCGTGGGTTCTAACTCTGGTTGAGTCAAACTGATGACATAAAGATTTATAGTTATCGCTTCCTAGCCTGGTGCTCGGCATTATTAGGATAGGGCAATGACTGTTTGGCTCAGTGTCAGGATAATGTGACTGAGTGGGATATCAGGTCATGGGGCTGGTCACCTGGTCTCCCAGTGGAGCAGCACTATAAAGTCGCCATGAGTGCGCACTGTCACAAGTTGGTACCCGTCCTGATATGACCTTAGGTGTTGCTAGGACGTAAAACAACAACATACACACGCCTTTGGCATATACTACTTTACAATGCACGCTCAGAGCCATAACTAAGTGCTCCAACTTTGCATGCTAGCCCAAACTGAGAAAAAGGAACACATAATACTGAATAATACTGAATAAACATACCTGTTGTGTTAATCAAATATTAAAAGTAAAAATCACCAGCCAAGCATTTTAAAGGGACTGGCTCTGAACGTTTTGTGTAAATGCCTAACAGTTACGGCTGGAAGATCAGTGCTTCGGTACTGACAACAGATATAAATTACTCTAATTAATTTACCAAGAAAACCCAAACATTGTTACTATGCAGGTGCTACAAGAAATAGGAAAATCACACGTAGAGTGGCACTCAAACCCACATTGATGCTAGTATTCACTATTAACCCATCTAGAGCCCATTATGTTGGTTGGTTGGTTGTTGGAGTTTTACATCTAAGGTCATAGCAGGATGGGTACCGACTTGTGACAGTGTGCGCCCATGGTGAATTTATAGTGCTGCCCCACTGGGAGACAAGACTGCCAGCACTATGACCCGATATCCCATTCAGTCATATTATCCTGACACTGAGCTAACCCGTCCTTGCCCTATCCTAATGCCGAGTGCCAAGCTAGGAAGTGACACATATCAATGTTGTAAGTCATTGATTTGAATCAACCGGGAATGGAACTCCCGACGTTCCACAGGGGAAGACTGCGCTCTAGCGATTAGGCCACCACGTCCGTTTCTTTCATGGATCTTGTAAGAAGACTCTTCTATGGATCGTTCTTGCAAGGTTCTAGTAGGAACCTTGTACAATTCTTGCAAGGATCTTGCAAAGGACCTTATAAGGATTCTATGCGATTCTCGTAACATTCTTGTAAGGATCTTGAAAGGGTCTAGTTCGAATCTTGTAAGGAACTTGTAAGATTTGTTTGTTGTTGTTTTACGTCCTAGAAACATATAAGGTCATATTAGGATGGGGATCTTGTAAGAAGCATTTTATGATCTTGCAAGAAGCCTGTAAGGATCGTTACAAGCATTAAGCAGTCTATTTATCTGCTCTTCGATATCGCAAGTGCTTTGTGTAAAGGCTAACCCCAGAATAGTCACCATCACTTCTGCTGTGTGCAGCCTCCTCCACCTGGTCCCATTTGGCCTACTCGAGGTGTGTTAGATGGGGTCACGTGATCCACCACCACGTGGCCTCACCACGCGACACACACACACACAACCGACAGATCCATTTCCCTCAGTATATTTATTCTATGTCATCAGCGAATAGGCTTGTTTTGATTATTGCGGGGTTTTACGTCATAAGCAACATCAGCACAGGTACCGATTTGTGACAGTGCGCACTCATGGCGACTTCATAGTGCTCTTCCAATTGAAGACCAGGCTGCCAGCATCGTGAGCCAATATCCAATTCAATGGGGTCCTTTCATGGGCCATTTGTCTTGCTATACACTTGGTGGCAGCACCCGTTGCCGGTCCAAGTTGGCCATTATGGTTGGATAGAAGGGTGTTGGCCATTATGGTTGGATAGATGGCATGCGTATCAAATAGCCTCTGATAACCAAGTCCAACTCCCGGCCTTCACGAGGTGAAACTGTTTCTACTGACGGGAGAAGGGGCAAAGGCGGATCTCTGGCGCCTCAAAACCAGATGCTTCGGGCAGGTGGGGCTCGTCAATCTTGGCTGACTGCTCATCTAGGAGAAGGTAAACTCTGATTTAAAACCCCCGCTGCCGTGCGGCTAGTCCCATTTATGGGAAGACCAGAAGTTGGTAGTGCACACCAGTGGCCATACCGACTCAATTGTCAGCCTAAACTAAGTGCGGTGCACATCAACTTTGTTGGTGTGGTCAGGGGATGTCACCCCTTCAAGTGCATGAAGACTGGAGCAGCAGATGAGTTAGAAGATCAATAGCTTTGAAGGTGTAACAGCAAGATGATGTGGCTCATCAGGGCACCCTCTGACAAAGATGAGTAAGTGGCCAGTCACCTTGGAAAGGAAGGGGAACCTACCAAGTATTTACCCATAGTAAGCAATGGTAATTAATGGAAGCAAATTTAGAGATGGAGACAACTCTGGTCCCTCTGCGGGGAAGCCTTCTAATAGCTACAGTGGAGGCACCTTTCCTTCAACTATTAAGAAACCTAGTAATGACAATGTAAACCCAAAGCCTAAAATAGGAAGGTATGCATCTGATGTCAGGCAACTGAAAACTGGAGGAAAGGTACTAAAGATTGGTACATGGAATGTACGAACATTGTACAAACCAGGCCGATATGACAACCTTAAAGTGGAAATGACAGCGCTAAACCTTGACATCCTAGGTATAGCTGAGACGAGATGGAGGGGTGATGGGAGGATAGGTGATAGTGAGGTAGATATGATATATTCTGGAGATGAAAAACATCAGTATGGCGTTGGAAATATGATGAAGAAGTCCATTGCCGCCACAATGATTGGATTCTGGCCAGTATCTGACAGAATTATTATGATGAAGTTCAATATAAACATTCTGCAAGTTTATGCACCAACCTCAGATCACGATGATGAAGAAGTCAACGAGTTCTATGGGCGATTGGAATGCGAAAGTTGGAGAACAACATGAATATCCAGTAACAGGAAGATTTGGCTTAGGTGAGAGAAATGATCGTGGTGAATACTTGATAAATTTCTGTTTGACATCAAAACTAGTAATTGCTAACACCTTATTTGAACATCCAAAGAGAAGACTATATACATGGAAGAGCCCTGGTGATGTATGTCGGAACCAGATCGATTACATTCTTGTCAACCAATGATATCCAAATTGTATCAAACAGGCAAGGACATATCCAGGTGCTGACATATGTTCGGATCATAATCCAGTAGTAATCAGTATGGTAGTGAAATTGAAACAGCAGAACAAAATTAAAAACAACATTCAAATGGATATGAACATATTAAAATATGCAAAATACAGAACTAAGTATAATGTCTCTGTTCATAACCAATTCAGTCTACTGATGAATGAAGAAACTCCTCAGAGAGAGTATAACAACATTGAAATGGAATGGGAAGCTCTCAGAGAAAGCATGGTCAAGTCAGCAGAGGTGGTGTTACCAAATAAAAAACGAGAGACAAAGCAATCATGGATGACGCAAACCATACTAGAAAAGATGGCAGAAAGGAAGAAAGTGAAAACCACTGATCCACCTAAATACAAACACCAGAAGAATGAAATAGAAGATGAATGCAAAAAAGCTAAAGATGAATGGTGGAATAAGCAGTGTGAAGTAGTGGAACAACTTGAGTCTCAACATCGTTCAAGAGAGATGCACAAGAAAGTGAAAGAGATAACAGGTCAAGGATACAGACAGAGAAGCAGTAAATGTATCAAGAACAAAGACGGCAAAATGCTCTTTGAAGAAGATGAAATAAGTCCAGATGGGAAGAATATGTAAACGAACTATACAATGATGACAGAGGGAACCCACCCACAATTGAGAAAGAAGATGGGAATATTATATTAGTATCAGAGGTTGAGAAGGCTATCAATGATCAAAAGATCTAAAGTCATGTAAGGCTCCTGGAAAGGTAAGGCTCCTGGAAGAGACCAGATAACATCAGGTGACCAGATAACATCAGAAATGATAAAAGGACTAGATGAAGGGGGGATTCAAATCATTCATAAGCTAGTAACTGACATCTATGAGACTGGATTTATACCATTGAATATGAATGAATCCATATTTGTACGACTCCCAAAGAAGCTAAAACCAACATTGTGTACTGAGTACAGAACACTAAGCCTGATGAGTCATATGTTGAAGATGATCCTGAAAATAATAATTTTACTGAGAAACAGACAGAAAATTGAAGAACAAATCAGTAACGTACAAAGTGGGTTTATATCTGGAAGAGGTACACGTGAAGGGATTTTCAATATGAGAATGATTTGTGAACGTTATTGTGAAGTGAACCAGGATGTTTATGCCTGTTTTATTGACTATGAGAAGGCCTTCGACCGAGTCAATCATGAACTGTTAATCAAATGTTTACAAGATATTGGTGTCAATGGCAAAGACATTAAACTAATTGTGAACTTATACTGGACACAACATGCATTTATAAAAATGGAGCAGGGCCTATTGGATGAAGTTATGATTAAACGAGGAGTTTGACAGGGGTGTGTATT
>CM059197.1:50666786-50744215 GCA_030323885.1 Branchipolynoe longqiensis
CTGGTTGGTGTTTCACATGTAAACACATACGGTTATATCATGCATAAGACGGGTACGCGTGAATACACATCAATATGGGATTGCTATGAACAGGCACACATCCTCGTCGCCATCGTCACACATCTTTCACATTCATATATACATTTGTGCATATATTATAGCATCTGTTCAGCCGGGAGAACAGCCAGCACACACCAAGTGGTGGGTTTGATCATTTTGATTACACAGTACAGGCTGAGTGAGCGGTCTTGGTATTATAGGATCTTTGTATAAACATAGACACTAATAAAGTCTGTACTAGACTACTAAATGACTGAAACGTACAATCCTCCAAGCATTGTTTATCCCATCATTACTAACAACCTACTTACTCAAACTACTTCATGTAGTCAAAAAACACACCTGAGGTATTAACCTTTTAAGCATAACCCTATAAGCTAACTATCTAACAGAATAAACAAACCATTCTACTAACACTCACTCCATCTCAAAATGTAACTCCAACAACATGATAGTTTTGCAATTCACAACATAGTAGGCATACAAACCTATGAAGGGAAACTATGCACCTAACCACTCCGTAATGTAAAGGTCTAATCAATACACATGTATTTATCAGGTGTGTAGGAATACAACATATAACTGCTATTTTTGTATGTGAATTGTCAAACTATACCATATGTAAGTCTTTGAATGTTTGACATTGTTATTTCAGCTGATTTGGGCTAACTGCATATATTGTAAATAACTGTATTGTCACATGGCTGGAAGACCAGTGCCACAGCGCTGACAAAAGACTTTATTCAATGAATAAACTATATTTACAACAGCAACAACAAAAAATAAAAAAAATAAAGATAGGCGCCCAGGTAGAATTAGCCTGTACTTACAATAGGAGAAGTACAGGCTAATTCACAGCGGAGTGACATCCCCTGCTGTTTATCCTCAAAATGCATCCGATCATCACCGAATCTTCATGAAAATTGGCCAATAAATGGGAAACGAGTATACAAACATGAAAATAGTATTTTCAAAAATCAATACCCGCAAATTTGATTGATTTTGAGAGCTATTGATCGACGGAGAAATATTCCCTGCAGTTTCCATACACACGTAGAGCGCTGCCTCGCCGATGCGTAATTGCCCTCGTTCTGGTTTCAACATGGCCGTGGCGTGAATACGGTGAATTGTTATTCCTTCCTGTAGATGTTGAATCTACAAACCCAAATCCAAAGAGTAGGCTATATATATTATTGTTTTTGAGATAATCAATTTTAAAGAATTAATATATAAAAATGTATTAATTTCCAATTAAAAGTGGAACTTTGACCAAGTATAATAAAAAGTGAAACCATGTCAGGTGTTTTCTGCTAACCAATTTCCATTGTACATATATAAAGGAATTTAAACTGCCAATTGCTAAATCAGTTCGTCAAGCAGATCTTTAATAAGACGATGTCAAAAAGTGCAATTCGTAACAAAAAAATCTTTCTCATTTGGCCAAATAGCCATTTTCAAAGCATGGTATTTTCTTGAAAAACTGCAACAATACTGATTAAATGCAAAATAGTTCACATATTCATAACAGTGTACTAGTATATCTTTTCCCAGACCTCTATCTGCAGAGAATCAAAAGATATTTGCATCCAGAAATGTGAAAAAGTGTAATTGTTTGCATGTAAACAGCATCTGTAAGTGAAATTTGTTCAATTTTCCTATCTTTAAAAGCTCATTGCAGCTAAACAACCTCTTGTATCTTCCTCAGATTTGGCACAGTATTACAATAACCATTCCCTGAGACAAATATATACTATGTATCTCAATATTATATACACAAATATGGAAAATATTGGATTTTGATTGAACATATGAGGATAAATTGTCAGAAAACCAAATATATTAATTTGATAAATCTTTAAATGTTGATTATAGCTTAGCCAATTGGTGTATCATCCTATAAATTGACACTTCATATCATCTGGACGTAATACACATTATCGTTTTAATATTCTATCTAGAAATACAAAATGTGCATTTTGATTGCATATATAAAAGAAAAGTGTACAAAATCACAAATATGAATTTGTTCATCAAGATCTAAACACTCACTGTGGCTCATCTAATAGTTGGATCTCCTTCAAATGTTGCACACATATCAGATGGTCCTAATGCATATGAGCTATACCAAAGATTTTAACTAAAAATATGAAAAGCTGTATTTTGATTGCAAATACAGATTAAAAGTGTCTGAAACCAACATATTGATTAAAATAAATCTTTAAATATTCACTGTACCTAAAGCAATGGTTGGATCTTCCCCAAACTTGGTACAATATTAGATTATATATCTTGTGATATAAGTCAATATACATCAATGTCAAATACATGTTTCTACATGGGTGTCATCATTGTGAAACTAGTATGGTGTCAATATTCTGCCTGCGGCTCCTTGGACTACCTGGCACTATAGTAAGATTGGTATCATTGGAAAGGTAATTAAATTGTCTGTCTATCCATACCAACCCACTGTTGTGAGCCTTTTCAATATATAGATTTGATGGGAGTCCTACCAGGGAGAAGTTGATTATCCATGCATGCACCACCTGGCCACTTCTGTGACGCATGCACGATGCCACGTAAACTGGTGTGTCCGCCAGGGTGGGCAGACATCGATTATCTCAGTGATAACCTTGTAAAATATTCCGATATATACGGCAGGGGAGGGTGCTATTGTTAGTATCGCACGTGCGTTAAGATCAGCGGCATCAACACTGTCTTATCATGTCTTTCACATTATGTGGCATAGTGAGTGACAAATGGTAGGTTGGGCAGGTTTAAATAAGTATCTGACATAGGCCCCCTACATGAAATACAACATGTCAACATTCTGAGCTATCTCACCTTCAAAAATAGTGTAATAGCCAATTCGGCTATACCAAGTTTCGCTTCTCCCTCAGGAAAGACTGAAGTTATAACCCGGTGTTGCAGTTTCCGCGGTACACCAGTTTGCGAGGTACACATACATTCAAATGCATTGTCAATGGTCGTGAGCAATCTTCATACAGAAAAAGTTAAATATCTCTAAAACCACACCACCTAGAAACAAATCGGTGGTACACATATAGAAAACATCTTTACCAAAAACATTATATTAAATTTATAAGGTTAGTGACTATGCTGTTCGATTTTGATGCATGCGCAGAAGCGATGTGTACCTCGCAAACGGGCGTACTGCGGAAACTGCAAAAACTGCAAAACCGGCATGTTGGGTCACAGCTTTAGCTTTCACACCAGAAGGTGGGGATTGAGCCCCTCCCCAACCCTGTATTTTTAAACTCACTTTAACCTATAACCATGTGCTTCCTGATGATCAAGATTGGCATGGTTATCGCCATGCATTTGTGTCTAATAGCCATTGCAATGAAATTGTCTTAGCAAATATTTTACATGAGATAAAATTGTATTTTGTGGTCTGTGTATCCACTTCCTCCTGAATCTTCCCGACGTCTAAGGTGAAGCTGTGATCTGGCATGCTGGGTAACAGCTTCAGTCATTCTTGAGATACCAGCGGAAATCAGAGCACACATAGGCCGCATTCGAATAACACGACCGGTGTAGTAAGTTCAAAACACTACCCCACAAAAACACTACGGTAGTGTTTTCAACCTAGGTTCAAAACACTACGGTAGTGTTTTGAACCTGGTTGATGGTAAGTTCAAAACACTACTGTGGCCATGCTCAAAACACTATCCTTAAGTTCAAAACACTACCTTTAAGTTCAAAACACTACTCTATTTTCTTAGGGTGGAGCAGTATGTAGTAATGTGGGTCAGCCGGTTGCTGGATGTTGTTTAACGTCCTAGCATCATCTAAGGTCATATCAGGATGGGTATCGACTTGTGACAGTGCGCACTCATGGGACTTTATAGTGCTGCCCAACTGAGAGACCACGCTGTCAGAACCATGACCTGATATCCCACTCAGTAACATTATCCTGACACTGAGCCAATCAGTCCTTGCCCTATCCTAATAATGGCGAGCGGCTGGCTAGGAAGTGACAAGTATAACTTTTTATGTCACTGGTTTGACTCGACCAGGGTTCGAACCCACAAACCCATGGGTTCGGATCCCCCAATCTCCCAAAGCAGGAGAGGGTTGCTCAACTCATTCGGCCATCCCATCTGCTCTTCTCACAGACACAGAGACACACACAGAAACACACACACAGACACAGAGACACAGACACAGACACACAGAGACACACACAGAGACACACACATAGACACAGAGACACACACACACAGACAGAGACACAAACACAGTGACACACACAGACACAGAGACACACACACAGACACAAACAAAGACACAGAGACACACACAGAGACACACAGACACAGAGACAGAGACACAAAGACACAGTGACACACACACAGACACACACACAGACACAGAGACACACACACAGAGACACACACACAGATACAGAGATACACACACAAACACACACACACAGACACAGAGACACACACAGACACACACACAGACACAGAGACACATACAGAGACACAGAGACACACACACAGACACACACACAGACACACACAGACAAAGAGACACACACAGAGACATGGAGACACACACACAGACACACACAGACACAGACACACACATAGAGACACAGAGACACAGAGACACACATAGACACACACAGACACACACAGAGACAGAGAGACACACACATAGACACAGAGACACACATACAGACACAGAGACACACACACAGACACACAGAAACACAGAGACACACATACACAGAGACAGACACACAGACACAGAGACACACACCAGACACACACAGGACACACACGGAGACACAGAGACACACACACAGAGAAGACAGCACACAGGGAGGGAGGGAGGGATGACGTTTGACGTTCGTGGTGCACACGCCGCAGCGCTATCAGCGTATACTACTAATACGTGCTTCAAACGCCGCAGCACTATCAGCGTATACTAATACATGGTGCACACGCCGCAGCGCTATCAGCGTATACTACTAATACGTGCTTCAAACGCCGCAGCACTATCAGCGTATACTACTAATACGTGCTTCAAACGCCGCAGCAGGGTCAGCTAATGTTTTGAACTTGGGTAGTGTTTTGAACGTACGTAGTGGTAGTGTTTTGAACTTAACAGTAGTGTTTTGAACCTAAGTTCAAAACACTACCGTCGTGTTTTGAACGTAGGTTCAAAACACTACCGTAGTGTTTTGAACGGCGTAGTGTTTTGAACGTCCTACACCGGGAGACTCGTGTCACCCGAATCGTCGGAGTTTCAAATCGAACACCGCGAGTGGAGTCGAGAAACACACGTGCCGTGTGCAAAACGACCGAGAACGACCCGACCACAGTAAACAGGTGATGCGGATTCCGAGGGACACCAGTTTGCCAGGGACACTTCCATTGAAATGCATTGTTAACGGCCTTGAGCAAATCTTCATACGGAAGAAGTCAAATATCTCTCAAATTACACCATCTAGAAACTAATCGCTTGGTAGACATAGAGAAAACATTTTTACCATAAAGACTATATTAAATTGATAATGTTAGGGTTCTTGATTTCTATTAATTTTGAATAAATCTAACGTTTTGCACTGCGCGTACCGTCAAACTCAAGGCATTGTCAATGGTCGTGAGCCACCTTCATACATAAAATACAGAAGAAGTCAAATATCTCTCAAATTACACCATCTAGAACCAAATCGTTTGGTATACATATAGAAAAGATCTCTACCAAAAACATTATATTAAATTTATAACGTTAGTGACAATGCTGTTCGATTTTGACGCATGTGCAGAAGCGATGTGTCCCTCGCAAACTGGTGTCCCTCGGAATCCGCAACACCGCCTCTTGGCTGGGGGTGGCAAGGAGCGATGACGTCACATTTGCGCTGGTACCGTCCTGCAGGATAACAGTAGACATGATACATGTTTTTCTTTGGTAATAACCTAGATTAATGAAATGGAAATATAGCTAAAGTATGACATCATAAAATACTTTAAATCGTATTTTGCTGTAGTTATATTGGTTATTAAAAGAAAGAAAAAAGATTTAGGATTAAGCCACCATTTTTTCCACACGGGCATGGAGAAGCGTTTTCGATTATTCTACCTGATGGGGCTGTCACACTACAACGTTTCTCACCAACGCACGTCGACGCGTGCCGACGTGTCGCCTTTTTGGGCGAAACGCCGGCACACGTCGGGACGTGTTAGCGGCGCGTTAGTGGCGCGTCGGTACACGTCGGTACACGTTGACTGATAGTAAAATGGATTGACACGTCGGCGGCCATCGGTGCGCATCGGGTCTTGCCGATCGTTTTGTGCTTGCACAAAACTTTCGACGTGCCCCGACGCGCGCCGACGAGTTGGAGGGGGTGTTACGGATGTGTTAACAACACGTCGAAACCCGTTGATGGGTTGCAAATATTTTGCGCGTTGCCGGCACGCCGGCAGAAACGTTGTAGTGTGACAGCGCCATGAGTCTGTAGGATTTGCATATGCGCCAAAAAGTGGCTCGTGTGACCCGAGTTGATTAATCGATTACGCCCATATTGGGCCAACCAGTGGATGCCTAACAGAAAACAAAACAAATTAAACCGGGCCCCAAGATTATTCTCTGTGTTCTATCCTAATAGAAAAAATGAAAATAAAGCGCCAAAAAAAACACACACATGAATAACACCATACAAAACACCACAGTGATCAAGTAGTACTTTGATTGTTTGTGGCATTAGGCAGCATCCAATGTTATACTAGGACGGTCAAATAGTCATATATGTATCTAGGGGAGACGCCCGCTGCGGGTGCACCGGGGCAGAACGGTCACGTGACACTGCCGGAAATAAACCACACTCTACTCATCTTACAATGGGCGTAAAGGGGCTGTCACATTAGGATTTTTTGCGGCAGCATACGGCCGCATAGCCGCTTTACGTCATATACGTCGGCATATGCCGCCATACGCCGCCGTACGCTACGCATACGCTATGCATACGCTACGCATACGCTACGCATACGCTATGCATACGCTACGCATACGCATACGCTACGCATACGCTACGCATAGGCCGTCATGTGCCAGCCTATGCCGGCTTATGCCGTTGTACGCCGCCATACGCTTTCTCCCATCTGTCCGTCCAAATTTGTTTGTGCATGCTCAAAAATTCTCGACCTACGGGAGCATATGGTTCATACGGTACTCATACGCTTCTCATACGCCGGCATACGTTCCGCGTATGTTAGGGGTATGCCGGTGTACGCTAAGGGTATGCCGGCATATGCTACTCATACGCTCAACTTGCGTCACGGGCGTATCTCTAGCGTATGAAGCGTACGCAGAACCTACGAGTTGCGTATGGGAGCGTATTCGTAGCGTATGCAAAGCGTATGAGTAGCGTAAGGCGGCGTATGCCCGACCTATGGTCTCGGTATATAAAGGCGACGCACTATATACCCAGGAGCCACCAGGTGACGGACCAAGGAGAGATAACATAGGTCTCGCATACGCTTCGCATACGCTCCTCATATGCTCCTCATACGCTCCTCATACGCTCCTCATATGCTCCACATGCCAATCAAAACCGTCAAAAAATGTCAGAGTATGCTCTCATACGCTCCTCGTACGCTCCTCATAGGTTACGCATACGCTCAAAAACACCCGAGAGGTCACCAAAGGTCACAATACGTCGTCCCGCGCAGTTTTTTCCCATTTTTGACGTAGGTTTTCAATACGCTCCCGCCATACGCTGTAATGTGACAGGGCCTTAATCGATTAATCAACTCGAGTCACCGGAGCCACATTTTTTCACATGCGTACATCCTACAGACTCGGGTCGAATAATCGATTGCGCTTCTCCACACTCGCGGTGGAAAAAATGGTGGCTTAATCCAAAACTGTTTTTGTTTGTTTAATTACCGATATAACTACAGCAAAATATGATTTAAAGTTATTTTTGATTGGATAGTTTAGTTATATTTCCATTTCATTAATCTGTATGACTGGTACTGATAGCTGTTATCATTGATATCCTGCAGGACGTTATCAGAACAAATGTGACATCATCATTCCTAGCCAACCCCAGCCAAGAGGTGGGTTATGGGGTCGGGTTGTTTTGCACAACGCACGTGTTTTTGTCAACTCCACTTGCGGTGTTCGATTTGAAATTCTAGCCACTCGGGTGACCTTAGCTGCCTGGGTCGTGTTAATCGATTACGCCCAACGTGTACAGACGTCTGTCCCTTACTGCTCTTACATGGTGTCAGATGTAAAATGGCGGACACAAGTACCACAACATCTCTGACTGGCCTCAGACCGCCAGGCCCACTAATTCTCGACAAAAATGCAGCCAGTAATTGGAAAATATGGTACCGGGTCTACAAAATTTACGCCACAGCAGCGGGAGGCAAAACCAAACCGGAGGACGTACAATGCTGCATATTCCTGCAAGTCGCTGGGAAGGAGGCTCAGAAAGTACATGCTACCTTTCACTTCACACACAGCGAGCAAGACAGGATTGAGCCGTTATTAAATGCGTTTTGTGAGTACTGTACAGGTAGAGCCAACATAATTATCATGAGATATCGGTTGAACACACACAATCAGACCACGGAGGATACAGCCACTTACATCACCACCCTCCATGACCGGGTAACAGACTGCCAATATGGGGATACAGAAGAGATCCTTTTACGTGACAGGATAGTAGCAGGCGTCTGCAGCATGGAACCACGGGACAAACTACTCCAAACGGCTGACCTTACGCTGCAAAAGTGCCTGGAGATATGTCAACTAAGTGAATTCAAAGCCAGGGCCCATATGCATGGAGCAGTGTTAGCGGCGTGTGGTGTTAACCGTCTAACACAGGGTAGCTATCACCAGTTATCAGGGGTGTCGCGAAGTATGTCAAGCCGTATGCATGGTGGCCTAAACGGTGCGTGTTAGCTATATGTGAATTAATTTATACATTATGGAAATTTCTCTGAGCCTGTTGCTGGCGAGCACCTGGTTGGGCCTAATATATTGCCTTCTCTACCTACCGAGAACCAGCACGCTTGTTACTGAGGCGGCGGCGGCGGCGGTGGGGGTTGCTTGCATTCATCGATTCGACAATATTAATATCGCCGCTGATTTAGCGGCGGCATTAATATTGCTTCGAATTTATGGTTAATTTCATGAAATTTCACTTATTGCATATGTAATTCTGTTAAATATGATAGCTAGGAATAGATTTGGGCCTAATATATAGCGGCCGATTCGGTGGCGGCGGCGATTTGTCTTGTTTACATTCATCGATTCAACAGTATGAATATCGCCACCTATGCAGTGGCGGCGTTAATATTGCTTCGAATTTAGGTTTAATTTCATGAAATGTCACTTATTGCGTATGTAATTCTGTTAAATATGATAGCATTGAATAGATTTGGGCCTAATATATAGCCGTCGATTCGGCGGCGGCGGTGGAGATTTGTTTTGTTTACATTCGTCGATTCGACAGTATGAATATCGCCACCAATGCAGCGGTGGCGTTAATATCGCTTCGAATTTAGGGTTAATTTTCTGAAATTTCACTTATTGAGTATGTAATTCTTTTAAATATGATAGCATTGAATAGATTTGGGCTCCATCCTGACACTACCCTAACACTAACACCGCTGTAAACCTGCTATGGGCTGGGGTTAGAATCTCCGACTTTAAACTTCCGGTGTTAGGCCTAACACTGCTCCATGCATAGCGACTTTTCGGCGCTAAACCAGAAAGCCCGCCCTAAACGCGTTTTGGCTCGCTAACACCGCTCCATACATATGGTCCCAGGTGGTTGGAGGAGAAACAAGGCGAGCTATCCCAAGAAGTAGACCCTTTGCACCCAGGGGCGCCGGTGCCGGATTGCGATCGCCCACCAAACCAGGAGGGCCATCTTGGGATCAGCATGGCAGGTATGACAACAACAACACAGCACGCAACGTGTGCGGAAACTGCGGGTTCGAGCACCATACAGGAGTATGTGCAGCACACGGGAAAACATGCAACTCATGTCGTAACTTAGGACACTCCGCAAGTGTGTGCCGAAGCTGTGGCCCTAGTGGATCAGCTGGACACGGACCTGTTCGTCGGGTCCATGGAAAATGATCATGACGATCAAGAGGAGACATGGCATAAAGACTTTTGCGTGGAAGATCGAGTCATCCAGTTCAAGTTGGACACAGGCTCGCAAGGCAACCTGATCCCCAGGAAAATCTTCGACCAACTGAACGAAGCGATGCTAACGGAGCGTAAATGTCGACTCATCACCTACCCCGGACACAAGATCATCCCTGACTGTGAGACAAACCTGAGCATCAATGAACATCAATTGAGGTTCCAGGTGGCCCAATCCTGGGACAGCGAGCGTGCACCCAGTTACAGATTTTAGCCAGGGTTGATGAGGTACACGAGGCAGGATCGCAGGGATCCCTCAGCACACGTGCGGACAAAATGATGAGCAAATACTCTGATGTATTTACTGGGTTAGGCCTAATCAAATCTGATGCTGTAATACACACTGATCCAAATGTAAGGCATATAGTCGATCCGCCACGACATATTCCATATGCAATCCAGGGTAAAGTTCACGACGAGATTAAACGAATGATTAAGCTAGGAGTAATCACAGAGCAGCACGAGTCCACCAAATGGGTGAACTCTATTAGCATTGACCGCAAACCGAATAAGTTAAGAATTTGTCTCGACCCTACGAAGCTCAACAAAGTGATCATGAGAGGCCTCTACGACTAAGACTATCGATGAAACTATAGCTAACACTGCCCATGCAAAATTTTTCTCTGTGTTAGACACTAAGTCAGGGTACTGGCAGATCAAGCTTAGCAAAGAGAGTTCACTCCTCTGCACATTCAACACCCCCTGGGGACGGTTCAGATATACCCAGCTGCCCTTTGGCATTAAGACAGCCGGGGATATCTTTATAGAGGAGATGCAGCGTATTCTGGGGGATCTGCCAGGTGTAGGGATAGTGACGGACGATGTTTTAATATACGGGTCCACGATAGAGAAGCACAACAGCAGGTTGTAATCAATACTGGAGCGGGCAAGATCAGTAAACCTAAAACTTAACTCTGACAAAACTAAGATATGCCAAACGTGAGTTTCATATATAGGTCACTTGCTCACCCAAGATGGAGTCAAACCAGACCTCTCTCGAGTTCAAGAGATCGTAGACATGCCCACTCCACACGACAAACCCAGCGTGCAGCGATTTCTCAGCATGATCGGATATGTGCATAAGTTCATTCTGAACATGTCAGAAATCGCTAAACCTTTACGAACGTTGATGGCGAAAGATGTGGTGTGGCACTGGCAAGCAGAACAAGAAAGCTCTTTCAGAACCTTAAAAAAAACAACTGAGAAACGCTCCAGTTCTAGCCTACTATGGTGTAAACAAAACAATCATCATCCAAGTTGATGCCTGCCAGTCAGGTCTGGGGGCCGTGTTGTTACAGAGCGGAAAGCGGGCGCACCGGGGCAGGATGGTCACGATATAGCGATGTGGCGATGTGGCGATGTGGCGATGTGGCGATTGCGATTGCGATTGCGATTGCGTTGCATTGCGATTGCGATGCGATACAGCGATACAGCGATACAGCGATACAGCGATACAGCGATACAGCGATACAGCGATACAGCGATACAGCGATATAGCGAATGGTAGACAGGGAGTGTGAACACTTATTTGTCTCTCTTTTTCTTGGTACATTAGTTGTCCCAAGCAGGGGAAATCCCAGTCACAGATGACTGGTCTTCCCCACTCCACTGCTGGTCGATAGAAAGCCCGAGCCTACACTTTTACCGACCCAAGGGATTTTTAACCTCCCACACCACATAGACATGGTATGAGAGCAACTGGCCTTTGATGACGCTGTAAGTTATACACAGAGGTGGAAATCCAAATTGGCAGAGCTGGGGGCACGGGGAATCGAACCGCCGACCCTCAGATTAGGAGTCTGACCTAGAAAAAAGTCAGACACTCTAACCACTCCGCCACAGAGAACACCACACTCCGCCACAGAGAACCGTCACGTGACACTGCCGGAAATAAACCACTCTCTACTCAGCTCACAACGTGTACAGATGTCTGTCCCTTACTGCTCTAACAGGGGGGGGGGGGGGAACCGGTGTGGTGGTTTCAGCGGGTTCCCGTGCTCAGAGGTGTCCCTCGCTTCTGCGCTGCTTCTGCGCATGCGCGGATTTCGCATCAACTCGGGTCACCTGAGCCACTTATTGGCGCATGCGCATATCCTACAAACTCGGGTCGAATAATCGAATACGCTTCTCCGCGCTCGGGTGGACAATCTTTTTTTTTTTTTAATAACCGATAAAAATACAGCAAAATAGGATTTAAAGTATTTTATGATGGCCCAGTTTACCTATATTTCCATTTAATTAATCTAAGTTATTCTTTTTATGCACATGGCACGTGTATTTGTCGACTCCACTCGCCGTGTTCTATTTGAATTTCTGACGACTCGGATGACCCGAGTCGCCCGGGTCGTGTTAATCGATTACGGCCCGTTGATGCGAAATCCGCGCATGCGCAGAAGCAGCGCAGAAGCGAGGGACACCTCTGAGCACGGGAACCCGCTGAAACCACCACACCGGACTGGTAACCGTAGCTATGCGGCGAGTATTCGGTTCACAGAAAGTTTCGAGTGACACAGACGTAATTACTGTCAGAAGATGGCGGTGGGTGTGTAGTGTCGACAGGAATAGGCAGAGAGAGGGAGAGGGAGGTGATACTGATAGAGAGGTGTGAGAGAGGGAGGGAGAGAGGTCTGTGAGAGGGAGAGAGAGATAAAGAGGGAAGGAGAGGGATAAAGAGAGAGGAGAGAGGTGAGAGAGAGGGAGAGAGAGTGGGGAGGGGGGAGAGAGCTGAGAGGCGTGAGAGGGGGAGAGAGGTGAGAAAGAGGTGTGAGAGAGGGGGTGGAGGAGGGGGAGGAGATGGGGAGAGAGGTGGGAGAAAGAGAGGGAAACAGGTGAGAGAGGGGGAGAGCGAGGTGGGAGAGGGCGAAGAGAGAGGGGAGGGAGAGGGAGAAGAGAGGGGGAGAGGTGTGAGAGAGGTGTAAGAGAGGGGGAGAGAGAAAGAGAGGTAAGAGAGGGGGAGAGAGAGAGGGGGGGAATAGGGGAAGAGTGGGTGATAGAGAGAGAGGGGGTGAGAGGGGGAGAGTAAATGATAGAGAGAGGGGAAGAGAGGGTGGGGGGAGTAAGTGATAGAGAGAGAGAGTGCTGACGGCAGAATCCACAGATCTGTGGGGAGCAGTAGCAAGGTTGCTGCTGGTTGACGCTGATTGGTGCTTGTTGGCGCTGGTTGGCACTGGTTGGCGCTGGTTCGTGGTGGCAGTGACACGAGCAGCACTGCACGTACACAGTAACCGACACTCACCCTCCCATGGTAGATTGCACACGGGACTCTCACACCGTCTGTAACAACACCCAGTCCGTCCACTCCATCTGTCCATGTAGGCAACCTACCTCTTTCTGTCCCGTGCCTCACGCTCCATTCTTCATCTGGTAAACACTTGTCATATAGTCTACACATATATACACATATACATACACACACAGGCCTACACAGACGGTGTCTCAGACATACATATAGACAATCACATACGTACATAGATACACACACAGTGTCACAGACATTATATTATATCGACGAGAGCACATACACACATACAAATATACTCATACATCAACGACAGCGCCTACAGTGACGTCATAATCAGCAAGAGTAGGCAGCTTGGTAGAGGTCAGTTGACACCTGTTACGAAACGCCCAGACCACTTTCACCCTGTACGGCCTGAGCTGCAAAACCTGTTGGCGGCTGGTGATCGTTGGCCAGCAGTGGCCGGAGCGGAGCGGGGCGAAGTGAAGAAAGGAAAGGAGAGTTGTCATATTGGTGGAGGTGAAGGATTTTTGGGGAGAGTGTTTTAGGACCTCATCCAGCTTGTTTTGCTTTGTTTGTTTTTTCCCTCAAAAAGACTCAAATCTCACCATGACGCCCTTAGGAGTATTTCAGGAATTTGTCTAAATTGTGTTTTTTGTTTGTTTTGTTTTTAAGGGGTTAAGTGGATGCTCACCTCTGAGTTCAATACATATATATGCATATATTTATACATAGATACATAATACATACATCCACACACAAAATGAAATCTTATTCGGGGATGTTTATGCTGGCGGTAGTAACCCTAGCGAGGGCGGTCACCAAGGAAGCCGAGGGTGGGCACGCCGCCACCGCCAGGGCCACCGCTGCTGTCCTCGGGTCGCCCTGCCTGGACGCGATCTGCGAATTCCAGATGACACTGACACTGGGGCACACCCTGACCCGGGTCCGCCTGGACGGGACGGCCGAGGAGCTGCTGGTACACGCCGGCGGCTGTCTGAGGCCTCAGGGCCCGGCGAAGGAGGAGGCGGCGGGGAGGGAGACGGCGGAGGCGGAGTGTCTGAAGCTGAGTCCCGGAGAGGCCAGCAGTCGGGTCATCACTGGCGATGGCCGGCGAAGAAGTGTCCTCCTGGTTAATGGCCAATTCCCCGGCCCCACACTGGAGGTGGCGGCGGGTGCAACGGTAAGTCAGTCGTTGCAGCTTTGTCTAAGTATCTGTGTTTTAAATTATGTCCAAAGCTCTGTTTAAAGCTATATTTATAGCTCCATTTATAGCTTTATCTACAGGTCTATTTAAGGCTCTATGGACCATGTAAAGCTTTATCTTGAGCGCTATTTAAGGTTATATAAAAGCTTCATCTAAAACACTGTTTAAGGCTCTCTGTAAAGTTTTATTTAAAGCTCTATTTAAGGTTCCATTTAAAGCTTCATCTAAAACGCTATTTAAGGCTTCGTGTAAAGCTTTATTTAAGGCTTTATTTAAGGCTTTATTTAAGGCTTTATTTAAGGTTGACTGAGTGGGATATCAACTCATGGTGCTGGCGGCCTGGTGTCCCAGTGGGGCAGCACTATAAAGGTCCCATGAGTGTGCACTGTCACAAGTCGGTACCCGTCCTGATATGACCTTAGATGTTGCTAGGACGTGTACAACAATTTTTTTTTTTATATGGTCACCCATCCAGTTCCTGACGAGGCTCAATGTTGGCTGACTTTGGTTGTTAGAGTTTTACATCCTGGCAACATCTATGGTCATATCAGGATGGGTATCGACTTGTGACAATGCGACTCATTGTGACTCTATAGTGCTGCCCCACTGGGAGACCAGGCTGTCAGCACCATGACCTGATATCCCACTCAGTCACATTATCCTGACACTTAGCCAACCAGTCCTTGCCCTATCCTAATAATGCCGAGTGCCTGGCTAGGAAGCAACATGTATCAATTTGTATGTCATTGGTTTGACTCGACGAGGGTTCGAACTCGTGGGTTCTAATCCCACGATCTACCAAAGCGGGTGACTGACATTCAACTCATTCGGCCATCCCGTCTGGTATCTGACTTTGGTGACTTGCCATTGTTTCCAATGTGATATTAATTGTATAATTGTATGTATCAACAAATCAGCTGGAAATGTTAATGGAATCGACTTCGACTTAGCAGCGGTATGACTAACAATGTGACCTTTCAGTTTGCATGACTCTCGTCAGATGGCGCACCATGCCGTTCTCTGTATGCTTTGGTTTATGGTGAGTGTGTATGGTAGGGTGGGTGTGGTTGGGGTATAGGTGTGTATGGTGGGTGGGTTGTGGGGGGGCATATGTTTGTGTGGTGGGTGTGTTGTGGAGGTGTAGGGGTGTGGTGAGGATTGTGATGTGTGTGGTGGGGGTGTAAGGGGATGTAGGGGTGTGTGGTAGGGGTGTGTGGTGAGTGGGTATGGTGGGGTGTACGGGTGTGGTGGGGCCTTATAGATGTGGTGGGGGTGTAGGTGTATGTGGTGGAGGTGTAGGGGTGTCTTGCAGAGTGGCACCTCACAATCTTTAGCATCCCTAAACCCTACCACACACCCCACCACACACACCTATACCCCCTACACCCCACAACACACACCTATTATCCCAGTACCCCTTACCTCCCCACACCACACCTAAATCCCCACCACAGACCTAAACCCCCACCACACACCTAAACCCCCACCACACACCTAAACCCCCACCACACACTTACACCCCCACCACACACCTACACCCCACCCCACGCACACCACACACACCCTCACCACACACACCTACACCCTAATGACACACACCTACACCCTCACCACACACACACCTACACCCTCACCACACATACATACACCTCAACCAGACACACACCTACACCGCCCCCACACACCCCTACACCACCCCCACACACCTACGCAAACACACACACACCACACACCTACACCCCATCACATCCCTAAAACCCCACCACACACCTACAGCCCCACCACACACCTACACCCACAACACACACCCACACCCCCAGTACACACCTAAACACTCACCACACCCCTACACCCCCAACACACACCTAAACCCTCACCACACACCTAAACCCTCACCACACACCTAAATCCTCACCACACACCTAAATCCTCACCACACACCTAGACCATCACCACACACATACACCCCCACCACACACCTACACCACCAGCACACACACACCTACACCCTTCTATCCAACCATGATGGCCGACTTGGACCAGGAATGGGTGCTGCCACCAAGTGTATAGTGAGAGAAATGGCTCATGAGTGGTCCCCATTGGTCTTGACTTTTTTTTGTAAATATAGTTTATTCATTGAATAAAGTCTTTTGTCAGCGCCGTGGCACTGGTCTTCCAGCCATGTGACAATACAGTTATTTACAATATATGCAGCTAGCCCAAATCAGCTGAAATAACAATATCAAACATTCAAAGACTTACATATGGTATAGTTTGACAATTCATATACAAAAATAGCAGTTATATGTTGTATTCCTACACACTTGATACATACATGTGTATTGATTAGACCTTTACATTATGGAGTGGTTAGGTGCATAGTTTCCCTTCATAGGTTTGTATGCCTACTATGTTGTGAATTGCAAAACGATCATGTTGTTGGAGTTAACATTTTGAGATGGAGTGAGTGTTAGTAGAATGGTTTGTTTATTCTGTTAGATAGAGTCTGGTTAGCTTATATGGTTATGCTTAAAAGGTTAATACCTCAGTTATGTTTTTTTGACTACATGAAGTAGTTTGAGTAAGTAGGTTGTTAGTAATGATGGGATAAACAATGCTTGGAGGATTGTACGTTTCAGTCATTTAGTAGTCTAGTACAGACTTTATTAGTGTCTATGGTTATACAAAGACCCTATAATACCAAGACGGCTCACTCAGCCTGTACTGTGTAATCAAAATGATCAAACCCACCACTTGGTGTGCGCTGGCTGTTCCCCCAGCTATGCACAAATGTATATATGAATGTGAAAGATGTGTGACGATGGCGACGAGGATGTGTGCCTGTTCATAGCAATCCCATATTGATGTGTATTCACGCTTACCCATCTCATGCATGATATAACCGTATGTGAAACACCAACTAGCAGCTGGGTCGATCAAACCCACCACAAGGTGGCACCGCAAAATTTACATCACATGGGAGAGATAGGGAGTGAGCCGTCCCAGTACCATAGGGCCCCCGGTCTATAGCAATACTACCAGACTGATACACATTTCCGAATTTGCTTTCGTGTCCGGATAAGTAGCTAACTATAATTAGAATGACCTGGGGTCCGACTTTAAATAATCGATTTAGGGAGGTGGTCGGTAGATATAAAAATAAATGTGAATAACATAAAGTCAAAGTAATGGTATGATTACTAGAATTCTATATAAATAAGGGGAGAATACTACCCCTCCGTCAGATACACCATTACTGACTTGGAAGGGTTCTGATATCGCCTCACCCCACTGGAGTATCATTGATTGGCGCAAATACAAAAAAAAGCAAAATATTAATATCCTGATTAGATCGCCAGGAGACATCAGTTTTGCATGATTCAGTCAATCGAATGCCATTAATTCAATTAAATTAAATTATTTATTTTAAAAAAAATTCAGATCCAGGATTATGGTAGTTACTTAATTTGGTCCATAGTAGGTAGATATAAAAATAAATAATAATAGGATATAAGTAATAGTATGAATACTACCACACTAACCAATATCACAATGTTGGTCTAAATTCATTACTTTGTACCAATGCCTCCATACAAATAAAAAAATATAACACGATTTAAACTATGGTACTTAGTATGAAGATAATAAATGTACATATCTCTTCCACGTAAGGGCTTTGTATGGGCATGGAAAAGGCGTGTTTGTGCTTGAAGCCATATTGATTATCAACAATACAAATACAATGCATAGCCTAGTTGCTAAAATGATACCGGTTGTTCTGATGTAGTGTTATAGTGGCGCCACCTAGTGAAGGAAACGTGAAGCCATCTACAGGGTAGCAAGCAATACCATGTTGGAAAAGTGTACATAAGCAGGTATCACACCAATAAAGGAAATCGGATGGTCTAATGTTTTCATTTCCTTTCATAGTCCGATGAAAACATCAAATTGTCAAAACCAAAACAGTTATCTATATTTGATTCTACATATCTAACTTAGAAGTTATATGCTGGCGCACTTATTAAACATTTGTGATCACATATATAAGGGAATAGTAGTCAATTAATAGAACCTGTAACTGTACAAGCCTATATGGTGTTAGAGTTTTGGCAAACTTGCCAAAATTAATTTAGCATGTTTTCACTTCAAATATCTCAAAAGTTAGCAATTTAGCGAAACGTTATTTCAAGTAAAGTAAGGTAGATTATAATGAACAACCTAATATGTTTATCTCAGAAAATTAGAGAAACTCAAAACCATCGGTCCATGCAACTTTAATCAATATCAATAGAAATATATATTTTGTTGAATTGAAAAAGGTAATGCTGCAAGGACTGGTTCAGATGTAGTATTATAGTGAGGAGGTGAGAGCAGATGCCATAGGTAGTGTAGGTAAATATCAGGTTGGGAGAAGCGAATTTGAATGGTAGATGCTAAAACGAGTGGCTCAATGTAGGGCTATAGCGTTATAGTGGCGTTCTCTGTGGCGGAGTGGTTAGAGTGTCTGACTTTTTTCTAGGTCAGACTCCTAATCTGAGGGTCGGTGGTTCGATTCCCCATGCCCCCAGCTCTGCCAATTTGGATTTCCACCGCTGTGTATAACTTACAGCGTCATCAAAGGCCGGTTGCTCTCATACCATGCCTATGTGGTGTGGGAGGTTAAAAATCCCTTGGGTCGGTAAAAGTGTAGGCTCGGGCTTTCTATCGACCAGCAGTGGAATGAGGAAGACCAGTCGTCTATGACTGAAATTTCCCCTGCTTAAACAACTAATGGACCAAAAATAGTGGGGGCTCCTAGTGGGGGAAGCAGGAGGTAATTTACAAAGGGGGGTGACGGCTGGCGCCACTGAGAGTGTATATAGGCACATGTAAACAAAGGCAGTTGGTGGCAATATTGTGTAGGAAAAAAAGAAATTGAATGGTGTAATGCGCCCACTCGTTCTCAGTTGTTTCCATATCAAAAACATGTTTTATTTTTATTGAATCGAAGAGGATGATGCTACAATGATAAATAAAGTTAGATGAGAGTAACTAGGTGAGTCAATTTTGTTGTTAAGATGAGGGTGGCCCTGAGTGGCATGGGGCACGATGCACCAATATTTGCTCGGAATGTGCCAGGAGCTCTTCTAATCTCTTTTGTTCTATTGTACGAAGATAATTGAATCGTATGCCAGGCTGGAAAATAATGCAACAAAGACGAATGCAATTTTCAGTTTTGTTTTTATTTGTTGTTAATAATGTACGGGGTATGGATGAGGATGTAAGCGCTTCCACTCAAGCATTGGAGGCGATGTTTAAGAAAGAGTCTGTTGATTCCAATGTCTCCATTTTTCGCTCCATAATCAACATTTGTAAATAATTGAATCGTAGGTCGGGTTGAAAAATACCTACCTGGGTGTCAACCCCGAGAGTAAAAGTGTTGTTAAGCTGCTCGGGGGCTGTAATGTAAAGGACGTCTGAACACAATGAGTTCTGTACTGTAACTAACTTTATTTAGAACGTTCTGTAGTGACCTCACTCTGTGCCACACTGGGGGTGTTCGGATAACAACACAACTGGAAGACACATACATTACATCTCCCTTTCAATGGAACAGAGGAACATTTATTCACTCCAAGCAATGTTGTGATGTCCTGCGCGTCCTCATTCCGGCTGTTTTCATTAGAGCCGTTCGTTTCCACCGACGATCCGTACATCCGTGCTTCTTAGCACCTGTGTAGTCGTGTATGTGCCTCCATGCATCCGTGCATCCATGTGCCACATCTGACACCATGTAATGTAAAGGACGTCTGAACACAATGAGTTCTGTACTGTAACTAACTTTATTTAGAACGTTCTGTAGTGACCTCACTCTGTGCCACACTGGGGGTGTTCGGATAACAACACAACTGGAAGACACATACATTACAGGGGCCACCCTGAGCCAAGGTTGTACGGCGAAATGGTCACCAGGGCCGCGTTCAGGCTCCGTCTTGGAAGTGCCTCGGCGACGGGCCTGACGTCATGCTAGTCTGAACGGCAAAGGCAGTTTGTTGTCTCGAAAATGGCCGCCCCCATAGGCAGTGGCCATTTGCAATGGAAAAGCTGCGCTGTGATTGGCTGAAACCACTGGACACGGCGGCCATTTTCAAGGCGCTTTTTGTCTCCTGATTGAAAAGGGAGGCATCGCCGAGACGTCGCCGAGACGCACCCTGAACAAATTTAAGCCAAAAAGCATCGCCGAGATGTCGCCGAGGCGCCTCCGAGACGGACCCTGGACACGGCCCTGGTGACCACTGCAAGTAGTGACAGCAGGTAGTAGCCACTAGTCAATCGTATGTATGCGGTTCAAACTATAATATGGCTGAGTCTTTGCTGACAATAACCGTTACAGGTGAACAACCTACCAAGCTAATCTTTCCAGTAAAAACAGTATAATCTAATTGTAGGTCCCGACAGGGGCTGACGGGGTAGCCTAATTGATAATGTGCCTTAGCAACAGTCACTAATTTACCAAGTGATTTAAATGCCTAAACTATACTCAACATATATTCTATTGGGTGATATCAACCTCCCGTTCCGATAAAACTGATATTGGCACGTCGCCGGTGTGATATGTTTATCAAGGTCGTATGCGCTCGCGCTGGGTCAGTTATGTATTAAAATATAATTATTAGTTTATTTTAATTATGAACCTTAATTGGTTATGAGTTGAACATGGAACTCATTTAGGACTCTTTTGCTGCAGACTTTGTTTTAAATTGTTCTTTTTTAAAAGTTGCATAATCTGATGGTTTTGAGTTTGTGCAATTTTCTGAGATGCATACAATAAATTGATCATCAACAACATGGATTTAGTTTGAAGTAACCTTTATTTTAAATGGTTAACATTGGAGATATCTGAAAGGAAAACGTCAAATTAATTTCGGCAATCACGGCCAAATTCTTGCACCATAGGATTTAGTAATAACAGGTTCTATTAAGTTGACTCCGCATACCCTTCTATGAAGCAACAAATATTCAATGAGTGCACCAGTATTTAAGTTGGAAATGTGGAATCAAATCTATATCTTAAACCTGCATAGTCTGATGAATCATCAAATTTCCTAAATCAAAACAATTATCTAGATTATTCTACATATCTAACTCCGATACTGGTGCACTTATTAAACATTTGGTGGCACATAGAAGGGAACACTGAGGGAATTTAATAGAAGCTGTTCCTGCAGAAGTCTATGGTGTCAGAGTTTTGACGTGCTTGCCAAAATTAATTTAGCACATTTGCACTTCAAATATCTCAAAAGATAGCCATTTAAAATAAAAATTTACTTCAAACTGGAGTAAGGTAGATCATAGTGAACAACCTAATATATTTATCTCAGAAAATGTCAGAAACTCAAAACCATCGGACCATGCAACTTTAAAGTGGTTTGGTTTGCAATGTGATGCTTTAATTAGACTATGCAGCTTTAAGTAACCACAGTATACCTATTACCAGACAGGGTGGTCTAATGAGTTGAGCATCCGCCTCCAGATTTCGTAGGTCATGGGATTCGAACCCCCAGGTCAAGTAAAACCAATGACTTAAAAATGTATACTTGTCGCTACCTGGGCCCGTATGCAGGAGTCGGTGATAGTGGCTTTTGGTGTTACAGCCTATTACCGGTTAGCTATCGCCGACGTCGGGAACTGTGTCAAGTCGTATGCAGGAGCGCGTAACACTTACATTATAGCTAAACGTGAAGTTATTTATAGATTTGGGAAATCCCTCTGCGTCTGTACCCATATATTAGGCTTAAATATATTAAATGCTATCATATTTAACAGAATTAAATACGCAATAAGTGAAATTTGAGGAAATTAACCCTAAATTCGAAGCAATATTAACGCTGCCTCAGTAACGGCGGCGATATTAATATTTATATTTTCGATTCGACGAGCGTAAAGTAAACAAATCGCTAATACATTGCTGCCAATGCGTAGACGTCGGCCAGTATGGATGTCGACGTCGACACGACGGTCGCGACGGCAGCGATTTGTTTACTTTACGTTCGTCGATTCGAAAATATAACTATTAATATCGCCGCCAATGCAGCGGTAGCCTTAATAACGCTTCGAATTTAGGGTTAAATTGATAAAATTTCACTTATTGCGTATGTAATTCTGTTAAATATGACAGCATTGAATAGATTTGGGCCTAATAAACTCGCTAAACCTAATATTTTTTAGGGGTAAGGTAACACCGGTTAAGCCTTTGGTGTTAGGCCTAACACTGACTCGTGCATACCATTTTTCGCCGCTAAACCGGAATTCCCGCCAAACACCGTTTTCCCTCGCTAACACTGACTCCTGCATATGGCCCCAGGTCTGGTGCTCAGCATTACTAGGATAGGACAAGGAGCAGCGGAATGAGGTAGACCAATTGTCTGTGATTGAACATTCCCCTGCTTAAAGCTGCCTAGTCTGATGGTTTTGAGTTTCTGTCATTTTTATGAGATAAATATATTCAAATGATTGTTATAAATTACCTTACTTTAGTTTGAAGTAACTTGTATTTAAATGGCTAACTTTGGAGATATTTGAATTGCAAACAATCAGAATAAATCTTGGCATGCATTTTTGTTGGTGTTTTTTTTGTTTATGCTGCCCATAAAGGTTAAGTCTAATGACTTGTTTTCGTCGCTAGACAGTAACAGTCTCATGGTTCCCCTTGTTTTATTACTTTCAGTTTTTGTGTAGCTATATACTGCATACATTCTTTGTCTGTTTGTAAGCATTGCAAAACTCAAACCCCATAGGCTTCAGCAGTAACAGGTTCTATTAAATTGACCATGTATGCCCTTTTATGTGGCAATAAAAGCTTAATATGTGCATCAGCATTTAAGTTAGATATCTAGAATAAAATATAGGTATGTCCTTTGGTTTGGAAATGTTATGCTTTATCGGACTATGCAGCTTTAATTAACTCATCTACCCCAAAGATACAAATAGGTTCTGTTCTGTTTCCACATAAACAACCCCTTTTTTTAAATGTCTTTAACTTACAGATCCTCTTCTGGCTGATCTAGGCCTATTGGGCCTCTAATGCCAGTTTGCTATGGTTAAAAAAGGGAATTATTTTGTGCACACATATGGAGGTCGACAGAGCTCTGAAGTCATATAACTGTGTGTGTGTGAGTGTCCTCTCCAATGTCTATCCAGCCTTCTCTCAAATGCTTCTACCGTTGGTGCTTCAATCACTTGGTCTGGAAGACTGTTCCGTGGATCTGTCACTCGAAAGAAACATTAATGTTTCCTGACCTCAAGTCTTTTAAGCTAATGCCGGAATGTATTCTGTGCTTCCAGATCATAGTGCATGTAGTGAACCAACTCAGTGCCGTTAGCACGGCCATTCACTGGCACGGCCTGACGATGGCCGACTCGCAGTGGATGGATGGCACCGCCTTCATCACACAATGCCCCATCCCGGCCGGACACACCTTCACCTACCGCTTCGTGGCGACGCCTAGCGGCACGCACTGGTACCACCCGCATCTGGCGAGCATGGGCAGGGATGGCCACTTTGGCCTGATTATCGTCCACGAATCAAGGCCGACGATCGCCGAGTACCCGTTCATCTTGTCCGACTGGTACGAGGAAGACGGACTCGGAGAACGGCTGAGTGACTACCGGAACGGATTCATTGGCAGCTTGCCAAACCCCGTGTCTTCCCTCATTAACGGCAGAGGGCGCCACAAGGAGCACCTGGACGCACCGCTCTCTAGATTCCTCGTGGAAGAGGGACGGAAGTACCGCTTCCGGTGCGTGAGCGCCGCGTCCGAGTTGGGTTACGGTGTCAGTGTTGACCAGCATGTGTTGACCATCGTGGCTTGGGATGGGGCTGAGATTCTGCCAATTGAAGTGGATTCTTTTAATATTTTCCCCGGGGAGCGAGTCGATTTTGAGATCGTCGGGAAAAAGGGGGTTAATTCTTCGTGGATCCGCGCGGTTTCGCTCAGTCACGGTGGTGGTCATGGAACGAGTAAAGGGTTAAGTCAAGGTGACGATCACCTTGAAGATGAAGGTGAGGAGGAGCCTGGAGAGGCGATCGGGGGTGTGGCTTTGGGAAAACCAAAAAATCGGGGAACTCCTCTGGGTTCCAGCTCGGAACGTGAGACTGGGGAAGGAGCTGGTGGGGGAAGCCAAAAACATGGAGAGGTTCTGGGAGAGGGGCATCAAGGAATGGAAATGGGAAAGGGGCAGGACCATCAAAGAATGAATATGAGAAATGGGCATGGCCATCAGAGAATGAATATGGGAAAGGCTGAAGACTTCACTAGCATGGCTGGATTGATGTATGACTCCTCCCCATATCCATCCTCCTCACCAACCCCATGCACAGAAACCCGCAAGTGTCGGATCTTCAATTGTTTCAGGTTTTATGTCGGACGGGCCACGATAGACTGTGTGGACCTGGCGCAGATCCAGAGCACGCCTTCTCATTATCTTGATAGTATTCTTGAGAAGAACCCAAGTAGGACAATATTCCTCAATTCTGCCACCAACATCGGAACCTCGGTTAACAGTTTGCGCTTCGTCGAACCCCTGGCACCGTTCTTCCATTCTTACTCGCAATCGCTAATCAACTGTAAAGAGGCTTGCAGCACAGCCACTAGAGACTGCTGGTGTTCGCAAAAGCTGGTGGTGGCACACGATGAGGTGGTGGACCTAATCATGTCCAATATGGAATCCAGTGAACATACGCCTCGCGGTGCACATGCTGGCCACACCACTGGCCATCCAATGCATCTCCACGGATACCAATTTGCCCTCATTGCGCAAGGCTTTGCCTCCTACAATGATCGCTCAGGGATGAAAGAGTCCGACAATCAAACAATCCTATGTGAATCTCCGTACTGCCGAACACCGAAATGGAACTCGAAGTACCAAATGCCAAGGTTCCATCTCAGTAACCCTCCGCTGAAGGACACTGTGCTGGTGCCACCTGGTGGCTTTGTTGTGGTGCGACTGCGGGCCAATAACCCTGGCTACTGGTTCTTTCACTGTCATATGATTAAAGATATGGTGGATGGGATGGCAATGTACATGGAGGTGGAACCATGGAGGGTCAAAGCCCCACCGCCACAGCTCCCCTCCTGTAGTCTCAGCACCAACGATGTACTCAGCAGGCCTAGATGCAATTCAACAGTTTCTAGTGAGTACCTGTCCAGTACTAGTACTATCCAATGTCTAACAGTCTATGCATGAAAAAAGATATAATCAATTTAGCTAAAGCTGTAATATCCAAGATTTTTTAAAGGTTTTTTTAGATCAATCTGTTAGGTTTATTATTATAATCTACCTACGAGACACGGTGGCCGAATCGGTAGAGTGCAGGCCTCCCATGCGGAAGGTCGGGAGTTCGATTACCGGTCAAGTCAAACCAATGACTTACAAAATTGATACTTGTTGCTTCTTAGCTTGGCACTCGGCATTATTTGGATAGGGCAAGGACTGGTTGGCTCAGTGTCAGAATAATGTGACTGAGTGGGATATCAGGTCATGGTGCTGGTGTCCTAGTGGGGCAGCACTATAAAGTCGCCATGCGTGCACAGTCGGTACCCATCCTGATATGAACTCAGATGCTGCCAGGACGTAAAATTCCAATAACCAACCAAGCTATGATCTACCTTAGAAGTAACTTTTATTTTAAAGCTTTAACTTTGGAGATACTTGAATTGAAAACATCACACCAAAAATGTTGGGCGTGTACCTAATTTTGAACTTTGCAGCCTATAGCACAGGAACTTTAGATTGTAATGAATGTTTAATGACTGCACCGATCTCTAAGTAAGTTGGATATACACCATTTAAATTTAGGTAATTGTTGTACAATGTGGCCCCGTTATAACGTGATCGTTGGGGTCCATAACATGTCATCGCAGAAAAAGCGGGATCATGCTAGATCACTGTGCAGTTTACCGACTTTTTTATATGATAAATGGTAGTATTTTGCCAGGCTGGCGAAAGAAGTTTGGATTAACCGATCGTTTGGTTTAACCGAGCTTGGTTTAACGGGGTTATACTGTATATACATAAAAAAAACTATAATCAAAGTGTCCACATACATTGTATATTACATTCATAATAAAATAAAGCGATCGATATATGGGAGTGGTCGATCTGTGGAGGTGGTCGGTTTCTGGGTGTTTTTTGGGGTAGATTACTTGATTAAGCAGGGGAAATTTCAATTGTGGCTGATTGGTCTTGCTCATTCGACTGCTCCTTGCCCTATCCTACTAGTACTAATGGCGAGCACCAGGCTAGGAAGCGACAAGTATCAATTTTTAAGGCATTGGTTTGACTCAACCAGGGTTAGGACCCAGGATCTACCAGAATGAGAGACGGACGCTCTAACTCATTTGGCCATCCCATCTTAGGGAGTTTTTACTGTATATTCATTAGGTTTGATACCGATGCAATAAGGGGCCATTCAAATATTAGATAACGCTGTTTTTGGCAAAATTATACACCCCCTATTGTAACGCTCAATAACACTGGACCGTACACGCCACATAATGCTTGGACCTACACACACTCCTAATCATTATCTAAGATTTTAATTGAATGGCCCCTAAACTGCCATCATACTTGAATTTGACAACCCAATAGAGAGGATACAGTGACCGAATCGGTGTGAGCACATGCTTCTCGTGTGAAAGGTTGGGGAGTTTGAAATCCCAGCCGAGTCAAACAAATGACTTACAAAATTGATAGTTGTTGCTACCTAGTCTGGCGTTAGCATTAATAGGATAGCACAAGGACTGGTTAGCTCAGTGTCAGGATAATGTGACTGAGTGGGCCGAGCAAAACAGGACCGCATGTTTTGGTACTTGTTCTGGTTACTGTGATGCAAAAAAATGTGCTCACCAGGCTGCTCCAAAAACTCCATAGAAGCATAGAACATATCAGAGTATACATGTATTGGGTCACCAACCAACCAGCTACCAACGACATTCTCAATAATATTTGCATAAATAATATTTATACTACACATAATATAATAATAATAATAATATAACAATATAATAGAATACTCCCTTCTTTGACTTCATACTCGGATAATGCTTATAAATCACATATATATAAATCACTTATATAAATGCAACCTAGGTTCCAAACCGAGAGACTTGCCCATGCCGACATCCAAGTGGACCATCACCTTGACGACCCTGGAGCTGATATGTTTGGTGATTGGCTCGGTGGCGGCGGGGGTGATGATGTTCGTGATGCTGCTGTTCATCACCAGGTGGTGTAATCTTCAGACGTGGATGAACGATGCAGATGGATCCAAAAGGTATGAGATGGATCTTCGAACGCATCTATGAGCATGTGGGAGGTCGCTCCTGACGTTGATTTTTGATTGACACCTGTCATGTCTGGCTGTTGTTGCATGCTGTCAAGTAGTTTCAGTGAACTGGAGAAGGCTTTGTAGTTACAGTAAAACCTCTCTAAATCGATCGGCCATGGGACCGACTTTAAATGGTCCATTTAGGGAGGTGGTCGGTTTAGGGAGTTTTTTGTATCGTTACAATGGTTTTGTATAGGTGATCTCTTGGGACCCAAATAAAGTGATCAATATAGGTGAGTAGTTGATCTGTGGAGGTGGTTGGTTAGAGAGGTTTTACTGTATGTGGTATTGGCTGGTGTATGTGAATGGGTCATTCTCCGAAGCTGGGCAGTAATGTGTGACATGGAAACTAAAAGTGAAAACTTTCCCAAGTATTAGCAGAAACACTCCAAATAATAGCAGAATCCATGTTCATATGAAGGTGTTGTGTATATGTCAGAGTTGAAAAAAAAATAAAGAAGCTATTTCACTTTTTGATTTTGATCTTATACAAATTGAGCAATAGGTTAATATCGATTGTGTGACTTACAGAAAATCATTTTAATGTACACCAAATTCAAACAAGATTTTTGTATTACCATTAAGCAAACAAGATTGTTTTACAATAAAGAAAGTTGTCGGGGAATTTTTTTTTAAAAGCATGGTTCCAATGTGTAGATTTTCATGTTTTCACCAGACCAAAATCATACAAGCATACTTTTGATATTTTGTTGGATAGATTAAATAAATGTAGTATTGCTAACATACTTAACACACAGAGGCAACAATAATTATTTGACTTGCTACCAAAAGGACAAACAATGAATTATCATCATCGAAACATGGAAACAAAATATTTGCCGCCAACTTTCAGAGAATGACCCAAATAGCTTCTGTATTGTATTCTGGATGAAGCTCTATAAGATGCTGAGGCTGTATAAGATACTATGTAATGCAAAGCAGGAGGTCACGTGATGACCAAAGATCAACAACCATGACCCAGTTCTGATTTAAACGAATCTCTTCCAATGCTCAATTTAGCAATACAATTCACAATGGAAATAATCAATGGAGATGAAACTGAAGGTGTTCTGCTTCGATTAAAATTAATTATTAATTTATGTAATACATTCATTAATTAACGTTTTGATTTAAATTAAATGAAAATAACATTAATGACATTTTTTATGTATTTACTATGTGATTTCCCATGTTGATATAATGAAATCATATATATATAATACATATATATATAGTACATATATATATGTATTATATCATTTATTTTATGGATATTGATATATACACATACAACTTTCGAAATAAGAGCTTGTCCACTTGTCTAAGACGACTGAAAATTCAGATGGACAAGTGAATATTCAGACGGACAACTGAAAATCACATCAGACTTCTCCAGTGGACAAGTGAAGAATCTGGCTCATTTCTATCACTGTGCATACATAGCTAGTTTTTTTTAAGCCACACACAATGCATGTGTCCATATGTCATAGTATTTGTCTGCAAGCTATGCATAATACATGTCGGCTTTGTTGCATCTTAACGATGGAGCCTTATATGTTTCCATTTGTGTACTGCCTATTTTTTCTCTCGTATAATTATTCAAAAGGAGAATTGTAGTTTTTGATATTGTAGCCTAGTTGTCATATTAGGTTAACCGCAACACATGAATGCCTTGGTGCTGAGTGTGGGCTACTAATACATCGTTATATATATATGTGTGTATATATATGGGTCGTTCTCAGAAACTGTGTAGTCTACTTGAAATGTATATATTATATTGGTATATATATGAGACTGTCTCAAAAGGTGCTAAGCAACTTTGTCCATTGTAACCATCAACATACTATCTGCTTATGCATTTGCTCAGGATAAACTGATTTGTTTTTTACATGGTGTTTCATAATCCAAATAGAATACATATTGATTTGAAGCAAATGTCCTTGTGTTTTCAGTGTAACCGTTTCTGTGCTGTTTTGTGTCAATCGTTACAATGGACAAACAAGAAAAGAGTTATCACCTTTTGAGACAGGCTCATATGTATATGCATATGGGTTGTTCTCAGAAATGATGTACCACATTTGTGACATGGAAGCCAAAGGTGAAAACATTCTAAATAATAGAAGAAAAATAACATTCCAAATAATAGCAGAATCCATGTTCATGTGAAGGTTTATATACATGTTGTGCATATATACCAAAGTTGGGGAAAAGAATCCACCTATTGATTTTGATCTTATACAAATTGAGAAAAAGAGTGAAAATGAACCACGTAGCATCCATCCATAACATCATTTTAGCACGCATCCATCCATAACATCATTTTAGCACGCATCCATGGCATCATTTTAATGCAGACACCAAGTTCAAGCAAAACTTTATTGATTACAGGTAAGCAAAAAATGAATACAAGAAAGGAAGTTGAGAAAAAAGGTTTGGGTAGATGGGTCGTTCTCAGAAACTGTGTACCACTTGAGGTAGTCTACTAGAAATGCATATTTCAAAGAAACCCTTTATTGGAGTGTCAATATTTAGATTTATCGTTAGCCATAATGTGGAGATAGTTTAGTCAAAAGAAATGTTAATATTGTATTTGTATTTATGGGATGGATGTACTAATTGTTTTTGTGTGGTTGTGTAGATACGTGGTGTTGATATGCACATTTTTATTTGAGCATAAAATCATAAAAGCACACATTGGGTACATGTTATGGGATAGATTAAGTACATGTAGTATTGCTAATATAGTGAATATACTGAGGCAACCAGGGGCGTAGCTAGGCATACACACGTACGCCAAACGTCCACATCGTTTTTTCAAAAAATAATTAAATAAAAAAATAATAAAGAGAGAGAGAGAGAGGAGGCATGTAGTAGTCCGGAGTGTCGAAAACTCAAGTCTAAAATGTGTAAAATCCGCCAGCTTAAGCTTAAGCGGCCCCTTAAACCCCCTGCCGAAATTAGGAGAACACATCATTAAAGGTCTAGCTACGCCCCTGGCAACGATAATTATTTGAATTGCCAACCCCTCCCAATTTATTGGCTTAATCATTAACAATGTAAGATGGAAACCAAGTATGTGGTGCAGTTTCTGAAAACGACGCATATATATATATATCCTTTTCAATATAGCAGAAGCATGTATGTGCAATTGTTGTCGGGTTTGCCATCAGTTTCTATGTTTCTATTTTTATATATTTACAAATAAATAAGCTAATGTAGGTTAGCTATATGCCATGTGCTATACTAATTAAGATTAAGTAAATTTAGTTATATATATTGGACGTATAATTGCACACATGAATGCAAGGAATAAATAATTCACTAATTTCAGGAACCTTTAAATTGTACCCTCTTTAATACTGATGTTGAATCATAGAATCTACTTTGCTTAAAGCTGCATAGTCCGATGAAATTATCAAATTTTCAAAACCAAAGCAATGACCTAAATTTGATTCTACATATCTAGCTTAGATACTGATGCGCTTATTAAACAGTTGTTGCCTCACAGAAGGGGATAGTGAGGCAATTGAATAGATCTTGTTACTGCAGAATGCTATGGTGTCAGAGTTTTGGCATGCTTGCCAAAACTAATTTTGCCTGGTTGCACTTCAAATATCGAAAACGTTAGCCGCCTAAAATAAGTTACTTCAAGCTAAAGTGAGGTACATTATCATGATCAACCTAATGTATTTATCTCAGAAAATGTCTGAAACTCAAAAACATCGGAATATGCAACTTTAAATACTAATATCCTTATTGATTGCTTCTCCATTTAACGTCTAATCTCTGAGTGTATAATGTGTGTACCTGACTAATACTAATGGCGATGCTATGCAGGATGTTATCAATTTGTTTCTGTGCAATTCTCTTTTCAGACCTGGACTTTGCAATTCGGGGTATGAAATAGTTCCCTATGATGCAAATGATAAATGATAGAATCTAATTAAGCATATCAGGGAGGATGCTATTGATTTGTCAAAGTAGCTAAGATTGATAGTCCAACTCAACTGTGATCATCCAGTATAGTCTCAACTTGAGAGGATTTCCTTAGATAAGCATCGTGAGGAATTAGCTATTTTCAATGGAGCCCATTCACAGCGCCAGCTGGGAGTTCACCACGACATTAAGGCCACTATGTTTTCAAACATAGGAATATTCTTCTACCGAGTAAGTGTATGATACCATACAATGGAGTTTCCTTAGTTACATATTTATTATTAATTTATGTTATGCCTTATTTATATTTTCGCTGAGCTCAGCTCTAATTTATTTCCAACTTTAAACAAATTCACGGGAAAAAAAAATGTTATCAGTGATAAACAGAAAATATGAATAAAGTATATAAACACTATATATATATATGTAAATTATAAGTACCTGTAGATATATATAATATATGTAAAATATATATATATATTTGGTGGCGTGGAAAGAAAAAGAAAATGTAATGGTATTTCTTTTCCTTTTTCCTCAAACTACATGTATTTGTGCCTGAAAACTGAAAATTGGCCGATTATATCTTCATTCTTTGTCCTTCTGCTGATCCTCCACTGTGTGGGCCCCTCCTCAAAAGTTGTCGGTGTCGCATATCATGAGTTGTCAGCATCACACACCTACTATACCTATAGGTTGTATATGTTTTGTGAAAAACAAAAAGGATTTAACATAAATGTAATATGAGATTGTGAATGACCAATTTTCGGTATTCTGGCAAAAATACATGTAGTTTGAGGAAAAAGGAAAATAAATACCATTATTGTTGTCTTTCCCCATGTACCAATTGGCCTATTTTCATGAGACTGACTCATATATTGTATCTCTATATTGAATATATATTTATATATATTACATCTATATATTATAAGTATATATAAATATATATAATATAAGTAAAATATTTATATATATATTGAATATATATGTATATATATCACATCTATATTATATAGTATATGTATTACATCTATATTATACATAGTATATATATATATATATATATCTATATAATATAGATTATATCATTGATTAGTCAAGGTAATGTAAACGCCATGGCTTGGATATATTCAAGTCCATGCCATCCCCAATGGTCTAGAGGTGCATAGTCTAATCAAAACCTAACATTTCAAAACTAGGAAGCACAGTAGAGGAAGTAACAACCAATCTAGACAGCCTCTTGCTGAAGCTAGACAACTGGTGTGAGTCCAATAAAATTACGACCAATGCAAATAAATCTAAAACAGTTCTTTTCTCACATAGAACAGTACAGAAAGAAACCTACACTGCAAGCTAGGAAACAAAACCCAGCTAAACTACAATCTGGGTATAACAAAAATCATCCAAAAAATAAACCACAAACTGGGGCTATTTTCTAAACTAAGAAACTATATGACACAAGATATGTCAATAACAATCTTCAAAGGCATGGTACTCCCCTACTTTGACTATGGGGATGTAATCTACATGGGTGCTAAAAGAAGCTACTAAAAAAACCTGCAAATACTGCAAAATAGATCGCTAAAAATCGGCCTACGTGTAGACAAACTACAACCCACCGATGATTTACACAAAAGAACTAAAGTAAAACTACTAGAAAACAGAAGAATAATCCACCTAAAAACATTAGCATATGGATATAGCCAGGACATTCAGCAACTAACTCAACCACTAAGGAACACCAGAGCAAACAATGTGCCACTACTAAGGCAAACCAGAAGCCAAATCAGAGCTCATGAAAGAAGCACACTGGAAATGGCTGCCAAAGTATGGAACGCACAAACGGTGAAGGAAAGACAAATTCCTGATCTAAAAACATACAAAGAATATCTGTGCAAAATAAAACCAGGAAACCCCAACTAAGCTTCACCACAAGGAGGCATGTCATGGACCATCAGCTGGATGGCCCATGATGGGGAAACCCCAGAAATATAAAGCCAGATAACACATACACCAACAATATAATCAAATCAAATCCAAACAAACATAGCCCAACCACCTATTACGTACAAGCCTATAACATGTAAATAGAGTAGGCTAGTAGAAAAAAGTGGAAAACTCTTCTGAAGAAAACCAAAAAAACACTAACCTAGATCACTAACCCAAGATATAACTTTAAGAAACACAAAACTATAACTGCCCAGCATTGAAAACAAGCTCGATCATCCAAACTTTCATGTATGGACAGCATAAACACCCCATCAAAAAATAAATTCAAAAAATTCCAAACCATAACATTTATCTAGATTTGTTTCCTCACATTTAACTTAGACACTGGTGCAGTTATTAAGCATTTGTTGCTACATAGAAGGGCATAATAAGTCAATTTAATAGCACCTGTTAGTATTGAACGCTATACACCCCTTTCAATGTTTATAAACATCGTGTATGCGCACGCAGCTTGGCTGCAGAACGGAGGCACACTGCCATTGAGTTTGCCGATGCGCGTGGTGGAACGCATCGATTTTATTCAAAATTACTAGAAATGCAGAAGCCTAACCTTATAAATTTAATATAATCTGGTTGTTAAACATGTTATCTATTTGTGTGCTAAGCAGTTTGTTTCTAGGTCGTGTGGTTTTTTAGATATTTAACTTTTTCTGTAGGAAGATTGATTACGGCCATTGACAATGCATTGAGTTTGCCGATATGCGCAGTGCAAAATGTCTATTTTATTCAAAATTAATAGAAATGCAGAATCCTAACCTTATAGATTTAATATAATCTGTTCATTGAATACGTTTTCTATGCGTGTTCCAAGTGGTTTGTTTCTAGGTGGTGTGGTTTTAGAGATATTTCACTTTTTCTGTATGAAGATTGCTCATACTAAGTCATAGCCATCGAGTTTGCAGTGTGCCATCCTGCAGCCAAGCAGCGCGCGCAGTGACCTAAATACGTATGCTGACGTCATATGAAATAGGTCTATAGACCCCTTTCAATGTTTATAAACATTGTGTATGCACGCGCACCTTGGCTGCAGAACGATGGCACACTGCCATTGAGTTGGGCGATACGTGCAGGGCAACACATCGATTCTATTCAAAATTAATTGAAATGCAGAAGCCTAACCTTATAAATTTAATATAATCTTTTTGTTGAATATGCTTTCTGTATATGTGCCAAGCGGTGTTTTTGTAGGTGGTGTGGTTTTAGAGATATTCCACCTTTTTTCTATGAAGATTGCTCCTAGCCATTGAGTTTGCCGTGTGACCGTGTGTCGTCCTGCCGCCAAGCTGCACGCGCACTGACCTAAATACCTATACTGACGTCATATGAAAGTCAGAGTTTTGACATGCTTTCCAAAACTAATTTTACATGTTTGCATTTCAAATATCTGAAAAGTTAGCCATTTAACATTTTTTAAAGTTGCTTCAAACTAAAGTAAAGTAGATTATAATGATCAATCTGATATATTTATCTCAGAAGCATGCCAGAAACTCAAACCCATCGGACTATGTAACTTTAACATCGTGGCAGTGAGTGGAGAACTCGGTTGACCTGTATTTGTCACTTGGTAAGATGGTGATGGTGGAAAGTGGGAATTATCTCAAAGCCAGAGGTGTTAGATCGAAAAGGTTCAGAGACGTGCAACGAAATTAGTTGCAGTTATAAAGGACTTACCCTATGAACAACGGCTTAGGGAATTGAAACTTCCTACCCTTTCCTACAGAAGGAAAAGTGACATAATTGAAGTATTTAAAATTATGAAAGGCTTTGATCAAATAGACATGAACCAATTTTTCACCTTGAATAAAAGAGAAGGCAGTCGGGGCCACTCTCAAACTAGTAAAACCCAGAGCCATTTCAAAGTTAAGGCAACACAGTTTCTCAAACAGGATCATAAATATATGGAACAGTCTCCCACAAAATGTTATTGATGCCCAGTCAATAAATTCATTCAAGAACAGATTAGAAAAAGCATTGGTCCAGGGAAATTTGACCCCTTATTCACCACATGGTACTAATTATTCCTTGTGTTGCATATTAGTTGCACTCAAGCAAAAATGAGACAAATAAGTGTTCACACTTCCTGTCTACCATTCGCTATTTCGTTAGGGGTGGGGGGGAACAGGGGTCAGGGGTCGAGTCGGTGCAAGGCTACGCAGTTACCAAGAGGGGAATGGAGGAGGCGAGGTGTTATAATTATCCTAACCTTGTGACAGTGTACACACACGTATGGTATTTTTAGTGCTGCAAAAGAGATAATGTGACATCAGCAGGTGTACCAAATACCCCTGTACACACATACACTCCGTGTCATTGTCCTGATGTAATCATGACATAAAGAGTTATACTTGTCGCTTTCTAGCTAGGCACTGGGTATTATTAGGATAGGTCAAGGACTGGTTGGCTCAGTGTCAGGATAATGTGACTAAGTGGGATATTGGGTCATGGTGCTGGCAGCCTGATTTCCCAGTGGGACAGAACTATAAATTCGCCATGAGTGTGCACTGTCACAAGTGGGTACCCATCCTGATATGACCTTAGATGTTGCCAGGACCTAAAATTCCAAGAACCAGCCTACGTCTATTGATTGATGTTACAACTTGGTACAAAGTGGGTACCATGTTCACTGGGCCAACCCATTCGAGTGAAATAGACCGGAAACGCTGACTTACATGCGCAATGGACCCACTCTCTGAGGCATGCAAGGAAATATTGCTGTTTGATATGAATACTGGCTGTTATACGAGCGGGGCTAACATATATCAAAGATTCACCCCATACTTGCATTAGGGGTAAATGACAATGTATTCTATATTTGGGCGAAAATTGCTTCAGTATGAAACAGGAAGTGGAATTCTTGGTTCCAGTATCTACTTGCTACTTATATCGGCACAGAGTTGGTGAAATGGGAGAGAATGCAAAAAGACAAGATGGCGATCACAGAATGCTGTCGATTTCACTTATAAATTTGATGAAATTACACTTTTTATTTTATTTGTCAACTCAAAGGTAACGGATAAATGTGAAGATGTATATGTAGAATATACTTTGCTTCTTAAATTAATAATTTATGTGCTGATTTCATTCACCCAACCTTTCGCCACTTTTTCTGATCTGTTGTTTTTAACACCTACTCTACATAGTGGGGGGGGGGGATTTATTATCTAGGCTAGTATATCAAGTCTTATATACAGGATACCTCAGTTCTCTTCAGCTGCCAACTGTATGTCAAGTGTTTTAACTTTTAAACAGTAACCAGGCGCGGTGGGCTAATCGATAGAGTGCGTGCCTCGTGTGTGGAAGATCAGGAGTTTGGTTCCCAGTCGAGTCAAATCAATGACTTTAAAATTGATAAGCCTACTTGTAGCTTCTGAGCATGGTGCTTGGCATTAATAGGATAGGGCAAAGACTGGTTAGCTCAGTGTCAGGATAATGTGACTGAGTGGACTATCAGGTCATGGGTGCTGGCGACCTGATTTCCCAGTGGGACATCACTATAAAGTCACCATGAGTGTGCACTGTCAGAAGTCGGTACCCATCCTGATATGATGTTAGATGTTGCTAAGACGTTTAAAAAAAATATTAAAAAAATTTAAGCAATAAATCTGAATTGGATGTCTGAATCGGTAAGAGCACTGGCTGGTTTCACACGCTTGTTTGAACCCTAGCTGACTCAAACCAATGGCGTTGTACTAAATTGAAACTTGTCGTTATCTAGCCTGGCCCTCAGCATTCATATGATGTGGCAAGAACTGGTTTAAAGTCTATTAAACGCAGCCTGACTCAATTCTCTTTGGGTGTCAAGTATATGTTATATATTATTGATAGCCTAATGCACTTCTGTGCAATAGCTCTTAATGTGTGGACCAGACGGGTTGGCTGAATGAGTTGAGTGTCCGTTTCCTGTTTTGGGAGATCGGGGGATCCGACCACATGGGTGTGTGGGTTCGAACCCTGGTCGAGTCAAACCAATGACTTAAAAATGTATACATATCTGGTCATGGTGCTGGCAGCCTGGTCTCCCAGTGGGGCAGCACTATAAAGTCACCATGAATGTGTACTCTCACAAGTCAGTACCAATCCTGATATGACCTTAGATGTTGCTTGGACGTAAAACAACAAACAAAACAAACTTTAAACAGTAAATTTGAACAGTAATTCTGAATCGCTAAGAGCACTAGTTGGTTTCACACGCTTGTTTCAACCATGGCTGAAACTTGTCGTTACCTAGTCTGACAATCGGCATTCATAGGATGCTTTAAAGTGTGTTAAAGACAACATGACTCCAATTCTCTTCGGGTGTATGTATATGTTTTATAGTACTGATAGCCTGATGCACTTCTGTGCAATAACTCTTAATGTGTGGTTCCTATGTGTAGGTTGGATATTGGCTTGAAGTTCCATAGTCCGATGGTTTGGAATTTTTGTCATTTCCTCAGATAAATATATAAGCATGGGCATTGTAATATACCTTACTTTAGTTTGAAGTAACTTTCCTTTGAAATGACTAACTTGGGAGGTATGTTTGTTGTTTGTTTGTTGTTGTTTTACGTCCTAGCAACATCTAAAGTCATATCAGGACGGTGGGAGGTATGTTAAGTGCAAACATTCAAAATTAATGTTGGTATGCTTGTCATATGTTTCCGCAGTAACCAATTGTATTAAATTGACTCAGTACAGCCTTCTAGTACTACATTGCAGTAAAGTTGTTACCTAATAAGCGCACCAGTATCTAAGTTCTATATGTAGGTTCAAATCTAGGTAAAGTGTTTCGCTTTTGAAAATGTTATGCTTTTATCGGGCTATGCCTTGTACAGATTGACGTATTCTTAAATTATGCATGTTAACGTAACATGGCTAATTCGCGGGGCGGGGACAGGACCAGCACGAGTGAATGACCCGACTCCACTCCCCTCCAGGGAAAAAGAACACCCATACGCCCGGCATTGCTGCCGCCACCTAGCGTCAACGGTGGAACCCTCCATCCAGCCACAGGAGGAGGACGCCACCTCCCTCCCGCCAAAAAACAACACGTGACCAGTTCAAATGCCAACCCCCTCCACGGCCCCACATCTCCTCCGGGCGCCGACCGGACAGCTCCAACCCTAACTTCGGTGGTTTGGTGATGAATATGACTATTTGTGTTGTTGATTTATAATATCACCCATTCGTTGAAGTTCAGAGCCCCATTTCAGGCTCTTTTGAGAAAAGGATCGTCTGAAGTATATTGAGCAACTTGCATTTGAAGTGTTCCATGTGACTGATGTGAATTTAACTGAGTAAATTATTAAAGCTGCATAGTCCGATGAAGCACCAAATTTCCAAACCAAAAACATTCATCTAGATTTTATTCTACATATCTAACTTAGATATTGGTGCATTTATTAAACATGTGTTGCCACATAGAAGGGCATACTGAGTCAATTTAACAGAACCCGTTACTGCATAAGCCTATGTTGAAAGTTTTGGCGTGCTTGCCAAAATCAATTTAGGATGTTTGCACTTCAAATATCTCAAAAGTTAGCCATTCAAAATGAAATTTACTTCAAACTAAAGTAAGGTAGGTAATAACAACCAATTAAATATATTTATCTCAGAAATATGTCAGAAATTCTAAACCATCGGACTATGCAACTTTAATTCACTCACTCCAACGTATTGGTTTATTGGTGATGGTTTAATGCCATCTAGAACCATATTCTTGGCATTTATCGTCAATTTTGTTTCATGAATAAAATGTGTGAATCACATTTATATGTTTGCGTTGAAATTTACATAAAAATATGAAATGGTCACCGGGCGCGGTGGCCTAATCGGTAGAGCGCGGGCATCGCGTGCGGAAGCTCGGGAGTTCGGTTCCCGGTCGAGTCAAACCAATTACAGTAAAACCTCTCTAAATCGACCGACCTTGGGACCGACTTTAAGTGGTCCATTTAGGGAGATGGTCGGTTTAGGGAGTTAGAATATGGTTACAATGATATTGTTGGGACCCAAATAAAGCGATCGATATACAGGAGTGGTCGGTGAGAAAGGTTTTACTGAATTTTTAAATTGATACTTGTCGCTTCCTAGCCTGGCACTCGGCATTAATAGGATATGGCAAATACCAATTACCTCAGTGTCGGCATAATGTGACTGAGTGGGATATCAGGTTATGGTGCCGGCGGCCTGATTAACCAGGGGGGCAGCACTATAAAGTTGCCATGAGTGTGCACTGTCACAAGTCGGTATCCGTCCTCATTTGACCTTAGATGTTGCCAGGACGTAAAACTCGAAAAACAAACAAACGAAATGGTCAGATTTGTGTCAAATAATGACAAAATGATCTCAAATGCTATTTTGAAGTGGTTCGAAATATTTGTGTCAAATGACAGCAAAGTGTAACTGACAGCACATCGCTACAATTGCAGGAAGGAATACAGGGCGCTTAACATGTTTCCAGAATTCCTTATTGTACAGGCGGGTTATTGCTTATTCCTGCGCTGAGACAGCAGGAAGTATATATGTATATCCGTGGATTAGCGGAGTCTGCTTTTACGTGTAAACGCGATGGTTTGAACAAAAAACAAACATTTCTCGCCGTGAATATGGCCTATACTGCCGACACGGTGTAAAGCAACCATCAATCAATCAATCAGTGTGTAAAAATATACAGACTTTTGGTTCGGATTTATATATTGACAAAGATCATTACTAAGAACATTTGAAGAGTTTAAGGGCCAAACCATGTGAGCGCCAATCCAAAAATGGAGATTAAAATCGGAATCAAACCCGCAAAAACTTCTTTTTTTTAATATTCCTTCTCTTTTGACCATTGCTCCATAACCATGTGATCATATGAAAAGTGGAATTAGTGAGAATTAAAATTATTTTCAGGTACAATTCTGGTATTCAAACTACATTTTTGGATTGGCGCTTACATGGTTTTGCGCCTGAACTCTTCATATCATTAAATATATAAATGATATGATAAAATCGATTTAATGATATCATTTAAATATTTAATTATGTGTTAAAATACTGAATAAAACAAGAAATGCCATTCGATACATAGGGGTCACTTTTTTTTAATGTAAAAAAAAGTAAAGCACCAAAGGGAGGGTTGTTTGCATCCATTTTATAAAGAAGAGAACAACTTAATTAAGAAAAACATCCCACCCCATTGAAAATGCATACCATTGGATGTGGAACCAGAAGAAACTAATGGTGATGCCGAAATGCGAAAAGGTCTGCATGATTGACCGAAATAACACTCGTGAGTGCGGTTGACGCTGAGAATGGTGCTGCCACGTAGTGGTGTCACCTGGTCCCTGGCCTATCGCATAGAACTGAGGTGGTTTCACAGTAGTCAGGTTCCAGTTCCCATCATGGCACAGGCACAGTAGCGACAGTTGACATCTCTGTAAATATAAGCCAGTTTAATTGCAAACGCACGCATTAAACCATCACTAATACCCACGTGGCGGATCGATCGTTGGTTAGGGGGCTGCGGGGGGAGGAGGGGGTGGGGGTTCCGGTTGTAAAAATATACAGATTTTCGGTTACGAATTATATATTGGCAGAGAGCATTATTATTCTTGGATGTCGGAGTGGGACTTAGGTTATGTAAACTAAAAGTAACTAAAATTAATAGAATCCCACTCCCATTGTACATGATACTGAGTGAGGTAAACTATATGTTATATATTATGAGTGGAGTTGATGGAAATGTACATGATGCTGGGTGGTGTAAACTATCTGTTATATATGATGTTTGGAGTTAATGAAAAGAGTTCCTTTGCAAGAAACAGTACAGGATTATTGAAATGTATCTCTATGTGTTCATAAAGAATACAATTGGAGGAAAAAGAACAAGTTAGTATATATATCTATATACATATCTGTAACTGTATGCAACATCCTGTCCACCCAGGACCACCGACTGACCCACCTGCCTAATTTGCATATGTATAGAGTGCACCACCTGCAGCTGGGTTGATTGACAGCCCCTAATGGGGGTGGTCACCCACCCAGTCTGTGGGGAGTGTCTAATTGGCTGGCTGGGGAATGTCCGGTCACCTGACTCCCTTGGCCTATCCTGACCACACACTAGTCTCAGCTAATTAATTATTCAAGATTTTGCTTCAGACACACTGAAGGAAAATCACTCTCATCCTGGCTCTTGAGTGAGACACACCTACTTTTGAGCAGGAACCCCAGACACTCTGTCTGATGCTATCCAAATTCATCTATTCAAATTGAGTGTATCCACAGCCATAGGACTCCTGTCCCATGGGTTGTGGGCACTGCTTCAGTATACAGGCTAAAGTGACAATGAGACATAGTGTGGGCAGTATATGAGGAGTGCAGGTGCCAGGTCACATGTAAGGGGGATGACAGGAGTTGCTGCCAATAAAGCACAACTTATTCACTGTTCATCTTTGTGACTAGTTTTCCTTCCTCTTTCCAGACATGGTTAAATTGATTAGGCTGATTGCATCACAGGTGAAATGAAGGGGGAGAGTTTTGTAATTACATAGGGTGCTCACAGCGGCAGAGCACTCGTGTTTTTATACGGTGTTGCAGCTTCCGAGGCACACCAGTTTGCGAGGGACACATCTCTTCTGCGCATGCATCAAAATCGAACAGCATCGTCATTAACCTTATAAATTTAATATAATGTTTTTGGTAAAGATGTTTTCTATATGTGTACCAAACGATTTGTTTCTAGGTGGTGTGGTTTTAGAGATATTTCACTTTTTTCTGTATTCTCTGTATGCAGATTGCTCGCGACCATTGACAATGCCTTGAGTTTGACGGTATGCGCAGTGCAAAACGTTAGTTTTATTCAAAACTAATAGAAATCCAGAACCCCAACCTAATGCGCCTGTCACATTACGGCGTATGGCGGAAGCATATGCCAGCATATCGGCTTGCGTTATGTACGCTTTGCATATGCTGCGCATACGCTGCGCATACATTGTATGCCTCATACGCCGTCATACGCGCGTCCGTCCTAAAATGTTGTGGGCATGCTAAAAAATTTCAGCATATGGCGATGTAAGGCTCATACGCTCCTCATACGCTAAGCGTATGCCGTCATACGTTGTGCATACACTATATGTATGCCGTCTTGCATTACGCATATGCTAAAACCGCTCCTTCGGCGTATCTATAGCGTATGTAGTGTATGCCTGGCGCGCATGTAACGTATTTGAGCGTATTCATAGCGTATTCTCAGCGTGTACAAATTGCATATTTAGCGTATGCCCAGCGTGTGCATGGCGCCGCAAGGGAGGGAGAGAGTGGGAGGGAGGGACCGGGCGTATGCATGGCATATGCGTGGCGTATACGTAGCGTATCATGGCGTATGCGCCGAAAACTGATACCTACTCACACGCTACGCATACGCTCATATCAGTGCACAAAGGTCACCATACGTCGTCCCGCAATGGTTTTCAAATTTTATCGGTAAGTTTTATATACGCCGCCGCCATACGCCGTAATGTGACAGGCCCATTATCAATTTAATATAGTCTTTTTGGTAACATGTTTTGTATATGTGTACCAAGCGATTTGCTTCTAGGTGGTCTAATTTGAGAGATATTTGACTTTTTCTGTATGAAGATTTGCTCACGGCCGTTGACAATGCATTTGAATGGAGGTGTCCCTGGCAAACTGGTATGCCTCGGAAACCGCAACACCGGTCGTGACTGCCAGCTGGGATCACGTTCACGTTGGGATGGCGGTGTTGCGGATTCCGAGGGACACCAGTTTCACAGGGACACATCGCTCCTGCACACGCGTCAAACTCGAACAGCATCGTCACTAACCTTATAAATTTAATATAATGTTTTTGCTAAACATGTTTTCTATATGTGTACCAAGCGATTTGTTTGTAGCTGGTGTAATTTTAGAGATATTTCACTTTTTCTGTATTGTCTGTATGAAGACTGCTCACGGCCATTGACAATGCCTTGAGTTTGACGGTACGCGCAGTGTAAAACGTTAGTTTTATTCAAAATTAATAGAATTCAAGAACCCTAACCTTATAAATTTAATATAATGTTTTTGGTAAAGATGTTTTCTATATGTGTACCAAGCGATTTATTTCTAGATGGTGTAATTTGGGAGATATTTGACTTTTTCTGTATGAAGATTTGCTCACGGCCGTTAACAATGCATTTGAATGGAAGTGTCCCTGTGAAACTGGTGTCCCTCGGAATCCGCAACAGCGGGAAGCGGAGGTGTCGCCACTATGTTTCTAGTGCCAGTTCCAGTTGGTTCCTCTAGATGGCTCCACCGTGGGGGTGCGCCCGCTACTGAGAAGACTGAGCCAGCGAGGTCGCTGATGGTAGGTTTAACCGTTCGTGTTTTCATTATTTCCCTATGATTCCATGTTTGTTTCCTGGGCCTGCCGCGGGCCGCCGCCGCCTCTCCGCCAGTTGACCGCCTTTGTTGGAAGAATTCCGGACTAAGGGCAGACAGCCTGAGTGTTACATATGTACGGGCTATGCCCCCCCTCCCCACATTTAATGTGTTTATTACTTTCATAGTGAACCCTTCCCCGCATTTGATGACCAATGCGGGCCTTTCTTGGCGAGCAGCCCGCATTTCCAAATGCGGGTTGCTCGACCCAAGCCTGCACCGGCCACAGCTTAATTATAGTCTCCCCCCCCCCCCCCACTTCAGTAGTAAAGGCAGGAGGCGGAAGATGGCGCCACTAACAGGGCCAATGCCTTGTCTGTGGGCCAGAGAGTGCCGTTACACATTTTTATTTCAAATATATCCATTGTTATGCCTTTAAAATACAATTTAATTCAAAGTAAAGTTTATTATAATTAATCAACCTAATATTTATTTATCTAAAAAAATAATTTGAAGAACAAACTTAAAACCATCAAATTGTACAACTTTAATTAACTTAAATTGAAGCATGCCAAATATCAATCAACATTAATTATCCGATAGAAGGCATACTGGTTTAATGTTATTTTTTATTCTGTTGTACACTGGTTTGCTTTTGTTACCATTGGCAAAACCAAGACACTTATCTGTTGATTTTACATATCCGAGTTAGATACTGGTGCACTTATTAAGCATTGGATGCTGCGTAGAAATTAGGAGGGAATACTAAGTCAACTTCAATGAAATTATGTCTGATGAAGGCTATGGTGTCCGAATTTTGATGTGCGCTCCACATCCCCAAAGTGAACCATTTAAAAAGAAAATTACTTCAAATTTAACTATGGTTCACTGTAGATTATCATATAATTGCTGATATATATACCCACTTTTTGGCACGTGCGCATATCCTACAGACTCGGGTCGAATAATCGAATATGCTTCTCCAAACTCGGGGCGAAAAAAATGCTGGCTTAATCCAAACTACAATTTAAAGTATTTTATGACTGCATAGTTTAGCTATGTTTCAATTTCATTACCCCCAAAAAAACATGTAGGACTGGTCACTGGTAGTTGTTATCCTGCAGGATAGTACCAGCACAAATGTGACGTCATCATTCCTAGCCACCCTCAGCCAGAACGTGGGTTACTGGGGTCGGGCCTTTTTGCACATGCCACGTGTTTTTGTCAACTCCACTTACCGTGTTCGATTTGAAATTCTAGGAACCCGGGTTGTGTTAATCGAATACAGCCACGGTGACAACAAGGACAGTGGAACCCTCTCCAAGGATGGTCTTACTAAAAAAAATTAAAAATTTGCTGACTGGCTTTTATCTCTCTCCCATGCTGTAATATTGTCAAACAGGGAATTCATAACTACCATGATGTTGATATCTATATATCATAAACTTGTAGTTTTGTGTACTACTACTGATATGAGACAAAGTGCATCAGCACTGAAAAAAGATTTGAAGTGTATATTCTGATGAATAAAAAAACCCACCATATTTATGTTTTTTCCACACAAAATTGACTATCTAAACAGTCTAATAAATTACTAGCTTAAATTGTTAAGCATTGGCAGTACTGTCTGCGAATCACTGTCGAGTAATTGATCAAAGAAAATTAATTTAAAAAATCATAAATAAAACAGTAATACTTTTTTTAAATCTACAAATGCAAGTACAAACCAGTAATCTGTCTCATGTTCTATACAGTCATTTAATCTAACAGCATAGACTTTAATACCATCAATTGTTCTGGGATACACAAACTTTTCATAACGTTATCAGTTGGTTATCAATTTATTATTTACGATATCAAAGATTAACTTAATCTATGTTATCAAACCAAAGGTATCATTCAAGGCACTTATTTGCTAGCTCCCCGCGAATAAACGGTATCAGGATAAGGATACAATGAGTAGATGTCAGGATTCTTGAGTTCTGTCTGTATGTGGCGCAGTGCAAGTTGTACTTACTTAAGGCCCTGTCACATTACGGCGTATGGCGGGAGCGTATTGAAAACCTACGTAGGTCCTGCGCGTGCCGGCCTATGATGACATTTGGTGACCTTTCGGGTGGTTTTGAGCGTATGTGGAACCTATGAGGAGCGTATGGGAGCGTGCTGTGACATTTTTTGACAGTATGGGCCATACGCCCTCATAGGTCGAGTTTTTTTGAGCATGCACAAACAAATTTGAACGGACGGATTTATGAAAGCGTATGGCGGCGTATGCCTCATACGTTTCACATAAGCCGGCATCTGGCGGCGTATGAGTAGCGTATGCGTAGCGTATGAGTAGCGTATACGGTGTATGCCGACGTATATGACGTAACGCGCCTACGCCGCCATACGCTCCCGCAAAAAACCCTAATGTGACAGCCCCTTTACATCCATTTAGATACAGCACCTGGCAGGTGGAGGCAAGCTAAGCAACAAGCATCATCAATAAAGCACTCCCAAAGTAAAGCTTGTTTTATTTAACGACACCTCTAGAACACATTGATTTTATTTATCATCGGCTATTGGACGTCAAAACATGTGGTCATTCTGACATATTTCTTTGGAGGAAACCCACTGCCACATAGGCTACTCTTACCGATACACAGTAAGGGGTCTTTGATATGCACTTTCCCAGGACATCATATGCCACAGCCTTTGATGAACCAGTTGTGGACCACTGGTTATAAAGCACTTCCAATGTGCATGTCCAACGGATCGCATACCACAGGGGTGTCCAGTAATAGACCTTATTCACAGAGCCTGCTGCACTTGAGCTGCTACCCACATTAGTTCTTGCCACCGCCATCAGAGGACAGGTTGGTGGTGGAAATCCTCTATATAACATTTTCTACGGGGAATGGTGCACAGTGAGTTGCTACTCACATTAGGCTAGGCTAGATAGCGGCAAGTAAATGAAGTATTCTTGCCACTGCTATCAGGACATGTTGGTGGTAGAATTCTTCTATAAGACCTTTTCCACCGAGCGTTCTACACAGTGAGCTGCTACCAACATTAGTTCTTGTCACTGCCATCAGAGGGCAGGTCGGTGGTGGAGTGGAAGTCCTCTATAATATCTTTTCCACAGAACACGCTACACAGTGAGCTGCTACCCTCATTAGTTCTTGCTATTGACATCAGAGGGCAGGTTGATAGTGGAAATCTTTTTTTTTTAAACCTTTTAGTAAATGTATGCTGCACAGTGAGCACTACCCGCGACATTACTACTTGCCATTGACACCAGAGGGCCGGTTCCTGGCGCCTAGCTTGTTCCACACGCTATCTGCCCTGATGGAGATATCCCTTTGTATGATGTAATGTCCATATGTATCAAATTCACTTTTCAAAAGTGGGAAAATACCTTGAATATTATTGGCAATATTGAGTTGGGTTAAACTTAAAGTTGCGTGTTGTGATGGTTTTGAGCTTCTACCATATTTTTCAGATAAAGATACTAGGTTTTGTTTGTTATTGTTTTACATCATAGCAACATCTAAGGTCATATCAGGATGGGTACCGACTTGTGACAATGTGCACTCATGGCAACTTAATAGTGCTGCCACACTGAGACCCAGGCCACCAGCACCATGACCTGATATCCCACTCAGTCACATTATCCTGACACTGAGCCAACCAGTCCTGGCCCTATCCTAATATAGGCGAGCACCTGGCTAGGAAGCGATAAGTATACATTTTTACGTCATTGGTTTGGCTTAACCAGGGTTCGGACCCACAATCTACCAAGACGGGAGACGGACACTCTCACTCATTCGGCCATCCCGCCTGGTAAATACTAGGTTGATCGTTATAATCTACTTGAATTTATTCTGAAGTACCTTTTACTTTAAAAGGTCACCATTGGAGATATTTTAAGTGAAAACATGACAAATTAATTTGAGCCTGCACATCACCATCTTAGCTCTCGGCAGCAGCATGTTCTATTAAATTGACAAAAAATTCCCTTCTATGCAGCAACCAAAGTTTATTAAGTGCACCAGTATCTAAATTGAATATTTAGAATCAAATCTAGCTAAGCGTTCTGGTTTTTAAATTGCTGTGCTTTCAAGTTTCATTGGACTATGTAGCTTTAAATCAACTCTTGACAATACGTTGACACACACATAAATTAAAAACACATCAGTTAGACTTAGATAGCCTTTAAGGCACATTTAATATCGTTTGATGGTTTGTATGTGTTGTATATACCACATTATAATTATATACCCAGCAATATACTACATTATATAGCCAATTATCACAAGTCCTTAGTTGTGGCTGCTGTGGATTTGGACACCCAACTATACTCTACCACTTCAAATATGGCTATTGACCTTAGGCCCACGTGCATCTTATGCCTGACCCAATCGTGCATGATACCACACATGGAAGAGGGAAATTGATATGCTAATTTGCTCAGAATATGCAAATTTCTCGGAAACTAAAGTTAAATGTAATATTTAATATTTCTCGGGTCTTACGTAAAAAGCTGAGTGCTACAATGTATTAAACAGATTTGTTTTACAATATACACTATGCAGGATATCGCATGACAGAAGCAAAACAAAATAGGGTATCTTATCAAAAATTAAATTAAAGATTGCACATTAGGTAAATAGCTTAGTCCCATGAATAGATTCGATTTACACAATGCAGTAGATGAAATAATAGGTTCTGATTGTAATTTATATTATATACCTACAGGTATACTCAATGAAACAACAATATGTGTCATATAGCTACGATTGATTGATTGAGTGATTGGTGATCGTTTAATGCTGTGTCAGCACCAAGGGACATATTCATGGGAAAAAAGTTAGTGGCCTTTATTCTGTAAGTTTTGTTAAGCACACTTATGTTCACATTGAAATTTAACAGAAATCTGAAATGGTCAGATTTGTGTCCAATGACAAAAAAGAATTATCTTGAAATTGAAGTGGTTAAATTTGTATCAAATGAAAGCAAATTTGAACTCTCAAAACATAGCTAACTTAAGGCGGATGTGGTGCCTATCACTTACCCTACCAGGGAAATGACATAATACTTTAATTTTATTTGATATATGTATTTTTAAATATATAAATTTATTTATAAAAATGCTAAATATAAAACGCTCGGATATCATGAAGACATCGCCCAAATATATATTTTTTTAAACCAGCAACTTGTCTTCTTGCCAAATGATCATTATTTTGGCGGGTTCGTTGAAATCAAACCTAATTAATTTTAATTCACCACGTCACAGCATCATCTATGTACACAGTGGGTTACACCTTGGGAAACTTACTCGCTAACTCATGATCTCATACCTGCACACGACGCCTCCCGAAAAGGTCACAAATAGGAAGCGTCCGTTTACCCACTTAATGCTGATTGGCTCCAGCATGGTGAAGGTGTATTCAGCCAATAGGGTGGCACTGTTCAGCTCCCACAGACTCAAGGTCCGACTGCCAATCACCGCCAGGAAGTCTCCTTCCTGTTCCACTAATATGCTGCGAGACTGTCGGAAGTAAGGCATTTTCCTTGTGGCGATGACCTCTAGCGTGCTCTGATTCCTGATTTCAAGGTCACATCCAGGTCTGTTCGCCAAGCGAATATCGCTGTCATCATCATTGCGGATGTACAGCAGACAAATATATCCATTCGTCATCGACACGACAACATCTAGTCCTGCGTCAAGTTCTTCAGAGCGGCTTTGCATCAAACTTGTGCAAGTGTTCACCTCATATAATGTTATTTGGTTGCGCACAAGCACCAGCTGGTTGTCAATCATTGCCGTTTGCTCAGCCGACACTTTGATCTTATCGGTTCGTTGAAGGAAGTCCAATTCGTATTCATCCAGCGGTTCATCAAACTCGAACCCCTTGGCATACGGGTTTGGGCCATCCTTCTGGAGATGTAGCGATGTGGTGTCTAGGATCCTCATAGTGTTCATGTCAATGTGGGTGATGCTGCCATTACGTTGCAGAAGGTACAAGGAGTCATCGCATAGGGAGATGTTCAACACCCGAACAAGCTGGTTGTTATTGTTGTTCTGCTGACATGCAATCTCCTTCTCGCGATCAAAACGCCATGACATTCTGTTCAGCGCAGAAACCATACACATGCCCTGTTTTTGCCCAACAATCACAATCCACATTTTATTAACTGCATGCAGCACACATGGCCAGTACTTTAGTCTAAGTAGGCAAGACTCTGTCATGCTTCTAGTGTCCAAGTGCATGACCTCAATCGGTGACTTGGTTCTGCGACACAGACACACAATAGCTGATTCGTCCTCACCATCTAACAGTTCTATATCCCAACCGGGGTCCTGGCTGCGTATCGCATGGTGGTTCATTCGATCAAACGTCAGAATGTGGTCCAGCGGATATATGGGATCATGCTCTGGGACTGTGATCGAAGGCCACTCTTGTAGATCTTCAAGAATCTTATTCTTCAGAAAAAAGACTCCGAGAATGAGATTCAACCGACAGACTGACTCGAAGAGAGCCTTCCGGTCAGTCTGAGTTATCCAGTCCTTGAGAGATCGACACACCCGGGAGAAGTCCTTGACCAGTGGCCAGACTGAGCCCTTCGGAAGCCAGTACAGGTGGAGGAACCACTCGCTGGCTTCCGCTAATGTCATTGGGGGTGATCCATACATGTGGATGCGAACTGTTTCACGTAGTTCAGGAAGTTCATGAAGGCGGCGAAGGTACTGCATACACAGAGTGTGCGCAATATTCAAATTATCATCGTACTGGTACAATGCCGCCATCATCGCCATCTTCGTTGCCTCAATTTTACCGTTCAATTCGTGAACAGCGCTGAAAGCCGTCTCCGCATTGCGCCTTGCTGCCTCAAATTCTGACGCTGCATATGAATTTGCTTCTTGCTGGCATAGAATCAGGCCGTTCTCGAGTTGGAACCGTGCCGTTTCCAGCTCCTTGAGTGACAAAGATGAAAGGGAGTCGCGGACTTCGAGAAGTTCTCCAATTATCTTCTTGCGGATGACGTCAGAGCCGACATCGCCTTTGTGAAGATGCTTAGTGGCGCCATCTGAGAGCAAGGAGACGGCCTTGGCGAAGGCCCATGAGCCAGCCACTGTAGCTGGAATGTGATCCATCACAACCAGTGTGGAGATCAACTGAAAGCACACCGGAAGGAACAGCAGTTCAGTTTAGGGCCACAATAAAGTTGCATAATCTGATGGATTTGAATTTCTGTCATTTTTCTAAGATAAGTAAATTAATTTGATTGGTATAATCCACCCTACTTTAGTTTGAAGTGACTTTTATTTTAAATGGCTAACTTTTGAGATATTTGAAATTCAAACATGTAAACTTAGTTTTGGCAAGCACGCCAAAACTCTGACACCATAGGCTTCTGCAGTAACACAAACAGATTATCTTAAAGTGACTCAATATGCCATTCTATGTGGCAACAAATGCGTACCAAGGGCAGCAGTATCTAAGTTAGATACGTCAAATCAAATCTATAATGGCTTTGGTTTAGAAAATGTGATGCTTTATCGGACTATGCAGATTTAAATCGCTCACAACTATTCAATAATTATATAATCTTTTCTCTCTTCCGCTTTTTAGAGTTATTCTAACGACCGTATATAGTGAAGCATGAATATGAATCGGGCCATGTTACTTGAGTCTAGTATTTCTAGGCTGTACTTGAACTTAGCACTTCCAAGTTTCCTCTCATCCACCACTTCGACTAAGTTCAGAGCATGGCTACTGGACACGGTGTAATTGATCACTCGAACACAATTTCTCCCACGTGTTGGCTTGTTTTGGTTGGACAGGTGCATAATGTATATATGGTGTGTGTGCGCAGTGGGGGGGGGGGGGGGGGGGGGTTGTGGAAGAGGAAGGAGTGCGGTGTGTGCGCGCATGTGTGTGGAGGAGGAGGAGGAGGAAGAAGAGGATGAGTAACAGCAGGAGGAAGAGGGGTAGGACTTACAGTAAAGTGTGTGTGCGCATGTGTTTGTGGAGGAGAAGGAGGAGGAGGAGTAGAAGGAGCAGCAGCAGGAACAGGAGGGTATACAGGTTTGTTTTGTTGTTGTTTTACGTCCTAGCAACATGTAAGGTCATATCAGGACAGGTACCAACTTGTGACAGTGCACTCTTATGGCAACTTTATAGTGCTGCCCCACTGGGAAATTAGGCTGCCGGCACCATGACCCGATATCCTACTCAATCACATTATCCTGACACTGAGCTAACCAGTCCTTGCTGTATCCTCTTAATGCCGAGTGCCAGGCTAGGAAGCGACAAGTAGCAATTTTAAAGTAATTGGTTTGACTCGAGCGGGAACCAAACTCCTGACCTTCCGCATGCGAGGCCCGCGGTCTACCAGTTAGGCCAATGCGCATGGTTTACAGTAAGGTGTGTGTGTGCATGTGTTTGTGGAGGAGGAGGGGGAGGAGAAGGATTCACAACATGGTGTATGTGTGTGCGCATTGTGTCAGGATAATGTCACTGAGTGGTAAATCAGGTCATGGTGCTGACAGCCTGGTCTCCCAGTGAGGCAGTACTATAAAGTCACCATGAGTGCACACTGTCACAAGTCGGTACCCATCCTGATATGACCTTAGACGTTGCCAGGACGTAAAACTCCAACAACCAACCATCAGACCCAGACCCAGTGAACCCAAGTGCAGGATAATCAATGGGGAGCATTCGTAGCTGCCAAGTATAGATTTCTCCATACACTGCATACCTCAGGTGCTGTGAACGTTATGGTAGTATGAACAGTTCAGCAGTCTACAGGTTTCCCTCACTAGATGAACACTGACAGGGTTTCCGCAAGAAAATAATTTGAGGGTATGCAAAATGGGGGGTGAAGGGTGGTATTATTTTCCCGCATCACTTGGTCGATTATGAACACCGCTATGATTACTGTTGTATGCTAACAGTCTAACTGATTATTGATGCTGGCTTTGTTGTATCTGGCTCCTTGAAGAACCCTTAAAAGAAGTTATCCCAACAATTTGAGGGTAGAGTCATACCCTCAGAAAATGTAAGGGTACAGAATTTGACTCATTTTACCCTCTGGCAAAAACCTTGTGTGGGTATTTTATTCACCTTGTTTGAAATCTCAATTTGTTACCTTATATAAATTGAGCAATATGTTAATATCACTCATGTAACATGGAAATCAAACACATCAAGAAGATCATTTTAAAATTCACATTCAAACAGACTTGATTGATTACAAATAAGCAAACAATATTATGTCTTTTAAGAAAAGAAAGTTGAAAAGAAACTTTGGGTAAAGACATAGTGTAGATTTGTAAATGTTGACATTTTCATTCCAGCTCAAAACCATAGAAGCATACTTTTGATACAATGTGTGATATATATTAAATACATTTAGTATTGCTAATATAGTTTATCACCATCGTAATATGGAAACCAAATATATGGTGTCCCGTTTCAGAGAATGACCCGTATACATGTATAATATCTGTGTGTGTGTGCGTGTGCGTGCGAGTGAGTGAGTGAGTGAGTGAGTGAGTGAGTGAGTGAGTGAGTGAGTGAGTGTCCTTCCAGCTGAGTTGACATGTTCTTTAAATTTATATAAATGACCAAGTCAATAACGGCCTAGTCCCATGAAATCACTTCTCACAACCAACTAGCAAAGGGCACGCCGTTGGGCAATGAACCTCTGCCCCATCGCACAGCCTGGTTGTCATGACAACCAGGCTGTAGCGCTGGACTCCTTCCATCACGCGTTTATAAATCAAGGGTTGAGCAGTGTGTGTTGGCACCACCCCCTACCCCTCACCCCCACGACCTGATAGGCATTCTCCGTTTGCTATCGCTATACTAAGATTGTTCTTCTTGATTATATATATTATACATTCATAATCATATATACCTACACACATACATACATACCTACACACATACATACATACATACATGCATGCATGCATGCATGCATACATACATACATACATACATACATACATACATACATACATACATACATACATACATACATACATACATACATACATACATACATAGAGATAGGGGATACATTTTCTTACTTTTTCTGATGGCTTAACGCAGTGTCAACAAGATTAGGTTAATCTACTGAGGTAGTTTGGTGTTGTTTGTTGGTTTTTTTTTGGTGTTTTCTATATTGGGGGAGGGGGGGGGGTTGTTTTGTAGTAGCTGCCTTTGTGAGTAGTCAAACCACAGATCCTATATTCAATTATCGCAGTGATAATATGTGTGAGAGAGAGAGTGAGAGAGAGAGAACGCGGAGAGGGAAAATGGAGGAGCACCTAAGCCAGTACTAAAATAGCATTCGTCTGAATACCTCATCGTGTAGAGAGGGGTGAACCGGGTCAGGGTTGGGGTGGCAGGTAGGGAAGGAAGGCATATCTTGGCTCAGGTAAGTTTAACAGGGGTAACATGGTTTGGTTGGTTGTTGGAGTTTTACATCCTGGCAACATCTAAGGTCATATCAGGATGGGTACCGACTTGTGACAGTGCGCACTGATGGTGACATTATAGTGCTACCCCACTGGAGACCAGGCCACCCATATCATAAGCTTATATTCCACTCAGTCACATTATCCTGACACTGAGCCAACCAGGCCATGCCCTATCATCATAATGCTGAGCGCCAACCTAGGAAGTGACAAGTATCAGTTTTTATGTTATCGGTTTGACTCGACCAGGGTTCGAACCCATAGGTTCGAATCCCGGGATCTACCAAAATGGGAGGTGGGCGCTCAACTCATTCAGCCATACCATCTGGTCAACAGGGGCACTACCCCCATCATACCAAACTAGTTATCAGTACGTTCTTGAAAATGTTGCTGAATGGGCTCAAACTGTGTGCGAACGGAATGGACATAGTAGCAACTTTTTGCAGTCTGCTTACGAATGGAATGGACGGGCTAGAACGGAATGGTGCTCCAGAACTTTGAGCATGCCCAAAATTGTCTTGCACCCACGTTCTACCTCGGCCGCAGCCCGTTTTAGGACGGGGTTGGACATTTTGAGAACCTGTTTGGTGTGATGGGGGTGTCACATGTTAATTTTTTGATACAATATCTATGTTCTAAGTTTGCTGGTCCCTCGTGTATGACTGAAGCTGCGACCCAGCACAGAGGGTCTCAGCTTCAGCATACACACCGGAAGTTGGGTTTGGTGCCTTTCCTGGGCCGCGTTCAGGGTCCGTCTCATAGGTGCCTCGGAGATGGCCATGACGTCACGCTAGTTTTAACGGAAAAAGCAGTTTGTTGTCTCGAAAATGGCCACTCCCATAGGCGCTGGCCATTTGCAATGGAAAAGCTGCGCTGTGATTGGCTGAAACCACTGAATACAGTGGCCATTTTTTAGGCGCTTTTCATCTCCAGTCTGAAAAGGGAGGCGTCTCGGAGACGTCGCCGAGATGCACTCTGAATGCAAATAGGCCAAAAAGCATTGCTGAGACGTCTCCGCAGCGCCTCCGAGACGGACCCTGGATGTGAACCTGGCCTCTACACATTAAACTCACATTTCACCTATAAGTTATAACCACATACTTCCTGATAGTCAAACTTGATAGAACAATTTCCATATATCTGCTTCTAATGCAGATTGCAATGACATTTTCCCATCAAATATTTTACATGAGATGAAGTGGTGTTTTACCTAATGTAAATGACTTGCTAGGATCTGCAATCTGCATTAGAAAGAAATGTATGGTAAGAACCGTACCAAGTTTGGTCATCAGGAAGGTTGTTGTTATTGATGCAAAGTGAATTTAGAGAATAGGACCTATAGCGATGGCTAGAGCTACAAGGGGCACTAAGCACATCTTCCACCATGTAAACTGAACCTGTGACCCGGTGTGCTGTGTTTCACAGCTTCAATCCTCCCTGGGGTACAACAAGCAGAACTCGGAATGACCATATTCTAGTCAACTTTAGTGCAATCAAGCCCAGGACATTCAAAACGAGAACTATCCAATTTTTGTCGTTTGTTTGTTGTTGTGCTACATCCTAGCAACAGCTAAGGTCATATCAGGATGGGTACCGACTTGTGACAGTGTGCACAAATGGTGACTTTATAGTGCTGCCCCACTGGAAGACAAGGCTGCCAGCACCATGACCTGATATCCCACTCAGTCACCTTATCCGGACACTGAGCCAACCAGTCCTTGTCCTATCCTAATAATGCCGAGCGCCAGGCTATGAAGTGACAAGTATCAATTTTTAAGTCACTTGTTTGACTCGACCAGGGTTCGAACCCACGATCCACCAACACGGGAAACGGACGCTCTAACTCATTCGGCCATCCCGTCTGGTCCTGCATATTATAAGAATCACCCTAATATATAATATCTAAAGAAATATGACAAACTCAAAACCATCGGATTTTGCAACTTACTATATAAGTTATAACCATTCAACGTACCGGCTTGCAATATATGAATCTTTTTTATGAAGGGATTCATGGTGAAAAGCCTAAACCAGCGTATTATGCAACTTTAAAGAGCTATTCAACCCATTGGAGATCTCATGAAACAATTTTATAAAGGGAGTCATGGCAGAAGCTCAGAAATATCGGATTATGCAACTCTAAATAACTGAGCAATATATGAAACTTTTTTGTTGTTGTTTGTTTGTTGGAGTTTTACATCGTGGCAACATCTAAGGTCATAATCATATCAGGACGGGTACCGACTTGTGACAGTGCACACTCATGGCGACTTTATAGTGCTGCCTCACTAGGAAATCAGGCTGCCAGCACCATGACCTGATATCCCATTCAGTCACATTATCCTGACACCGAGCTAACCAGTCCTTGCCCTATCCTATTAATGCCCGGCACCAATCTAGGAACTGACAAGATTCAATTGTGTACGTCATTGGTTTGAAAGGACGGGAAATCGAACTCCCGACCTCCTGCATGGGAGCCTTGCCCTATCCTATTAATGCCGAGCGCCAAGCTAAGAAGCGACGAGTATCAATTTGGTAAGTTCGGCCACCGCGACCTGTAAACATTTTTGTAAAGTGGTTTGTGTCCAAAAGAAATTAATAACAAAAATGTGTTGGCACTTCTCCCCTAGCCAAGAAATAGTAAGCCTATTCACCATACGGGATCACGACTGACACTAATGCTATGGGGATAGAGTTGTACAATACTGGCAGCATGCCCGACTATATTAATATTATTATACACCAAGTAGCGTCTGTCGTGTCCTAAGTAGAGCGGCACAGTCTGTCTACTGAAGCACCATACAGGTAATTAACTACCAGTGGCTGATGCAACAACACTCCACAAGAATAACCTTCGGCAACCAATTCATCCACTGACAATCACACATAAATATTTTTGTTTGGTACATTAGTTGTTTAAGCAGGGGAAATTTCAGTCACATACGACTGGTCTTCCTCATTCCACTGCTCCCTGTCCTATCCTAGTAATGCCGAGCGTCTGGCTAGGAAGCGACAAGTATCAATTTTTAAGTCATTGGTTTGACTCGACCATGACACAAACCCATGATCTACCAACACGGGAGACGGGCGCTCTAACGCATTCGGGCATCCCGCTAAGGGGTAGACCAAATTTTTCTAGATTTTCATGGCCGTACAAAGCATACTATTTTTCCAGATCCCTTACCCTCCTCCGTCCCACCAAGTAGTACACGTCAACATTTAAATACTTCTTTAAATATTAATATTTTATTAAATGAGATGCGCTTGACTGACACCCCCCACCCTCTCATCCACCTCCGTCGCATGTGGTGTACGATGGTGAAAATGTTGATAACTTTGCACGCCCCCCTGACCAATGCATCCATTGAAAAGCATATAGAAATATTATAGCTAACACACTAAGTGGTTTGTTGACGTCCTAGCAACATCTAATGTCATACCAGGATGGGTAGCAACTTGTGACAGTGTATGCTCATGGTGACTGTTTAGTGATGCCCCAGTGGGAGACCAGGCCACTGGCACCATGACCTAATATTGTTTGTTTGTTGTTATTTTACGTCCTAGCAACATCTAAAGTCATATCAGGACGGGTACCAACTTGTGACAGTGCGCGTTCTTTTTGATTGGTCTGTCCCGCAATCATCTGTTTTCAGCTATACTATATACATGTCAGTATTTTGTTGTTGCTGTATTACAAAGCATAAAACGTATCAAACGTAGACGTGAAATTCCATGCAGGGTGCCAGAAAATTTCGACCTAATAATTATTCTACAGGCGGTGGCGTGTTTGAGTTATGCTCCATCTCGATGCTTGAAGCTTGGAAACTAGACCAGCCAAGGAGAGATCCACATATGTACAATGTGTATGTGTATGTGTTTGTTTGTACATGTTTACAAACTGTAACACCTATATGTCAGCCAAACATATAACCTCACCCCTCGTGGATGAGTGTTTGTTTGTTATTGTTTTACGTCCTAGCAACATCTAAGGTCATATCAGGATGGGTACCGACTTGTGATAGTGTGCACTCCTGGTATCTTTATAGTGCTGCCCCACTTGGAGACCAGGCTGCCTGCACCTTGACCCAATATCCCACTCAGTCACATTATCCTGATACTGAGACAACCAGTCCTTTCCCTATCCTATTAATGCTGAGTGGCTAGGAAGCGACAAGTATCAATTTTTAAGTCATTGGTTTGGCTCGACCGGGATTCAAACACGATTTCGGATCCCCCGATCTCCCAAAATAGGAGACGGACGCTCAATTCATTCGGCCATCCCGTCTGGTCCGTGGGTGAGTGGGTGGGTGAGTGAGTGAGTGAGTGAGTGAGTGAGTGAGTGAGTGAGTGAGTGTGTGAGTGAGTGAGTGTTTCCGAGCAACATCTGGAGTAATAACACCAGGACGGGTACCATCTTGTGACAAATGGTCACTTGTCGTGGCTTTATAGTCTGCCTGAACGAGGTACCTTGCCATGGGCGCACTATGATATAATATTAATAGCATACTCAGTAAGATTATCCTGGACATTAAATCAGCCATGCCACAGTAAATTTAAGAATCACCTATTTTCTCCACTTCTTTTTAATTTAAGAAAATGATATTTAATTTGACACGGCATGGATTGAACCCTAAGATATATCACATTAGATGATGTACCGCGGGCCTATCCTGTTCGATAAGGTGTGGATATCATAAAATATATATTTAATTCAGTTGTACTTCAAGTTGCATAGTCCGATGGTTTTGAGTTTCTTTCATTTTCATTAGGTTGTTCATTATAATCTACCTTATTTTAGTTTGAAGTAACTTTTATTTTAAATCGCAAACTTTTGAGATATTTGAAATGGAAACATGCTCAATTAATTTTGGCAAGCTTGCCAAAACTCTATCGCCATAGGCTTCTGCAGTAACAGGTTCTATTAATTGACTCAGTAGTCCCTTCTATGTGCCGGTACATGTTTAATAAGTACATCAGTATCTAAGGTAGATATGTACAATCAAATCTAGATAATTGTTTGGGTTTTGAAAATTTGATGTTTTCATTGGACTATGTAGCTTTAATATATATCACAGAAAAACTAAATCACAAAAAAGGCATACATGTTTCGGTTGTTGGGGTGTGTTCTTTTTGCGGGGGGGGGGGGGGGTGATTAAGGAGGGCGATATATTCATTCCCCTGCTCCCTATCATATCTTTGTAAAAACGAGTTTGTTTTGTTGTTATTTACATCCTGGCAACATCTAAGGTCATATCAGGATGGGTAAAACATTGATTTGACTCAGCTGGGATTCGAACTCCCAACCTTCCGCACGAGAAGCCGGCGCTCTACCGATTCAGCCACCACGCCCGGTGTAAAAGTTGTTGTTGTTGTTGTTGTTTTACGTCCTAGCAACATCTAAGGTCATATCAGGACGGTACCGACTTGTAACAGTGCGCACTCCTGGTGACTTTATAGTGCTGTCCCACTGGGAAACCAGGCCACCGGCACCATAAACTGGTATCCCATTCAGTCACATTATCCTGACACTGAGCACACCAGTCCTTGCCCTGTCCTAATAATGCCGAGCGCCTGGCTAGGAACCGACAAGTATCAATTTTTAAGTCATTGGTTTGACTTGACCAGGGTTCGACCCCACGACCCCACAATCTACCAGCAAGGGAGACGGACGCTCTAACTCATTCGCCCATCCCGTCTGGTCCCCCGGTGTAAAAAGAGAGTACTTGGCATGAGTGTGAGAGTCGGTACCTGGTCTGATAATCAGCGTCCTAATATGTCCTAAGATGTTGCCAGGATTTAAACCCCAACCAACAAACAAACATTTATATATACACATAATCTAAGTAACAAGATCAATTCACATAGGAGTAGCTCTTTCCCAGCTGCTGAATCTATTTTCGGTAGTTGGTTGAAACAATTATTTTTGTGTTTAAGGAAAAAAAGAAAGAAAAAAAAGGTTTAGCTCTAACAGTCTAGTAGCTGACCCTTGTGTGCAGCCTGGCACGTAGGGAGGCTACCTCACACGCCAGCCACGCTGGAAACACCCACGTTGTTAGCTCCCTGCCTGTTACTTACCTGTCATATCGCATCAGCAATGCCCTGCGTCGACAGTGTCTCAAGTGTCACCCATTCACAGATCTAGGCCAACACAACAGATGGATCGCCTTTTGATTTTATTTTAGCCACTTTTTGCTGGTTCCTGGTTTATTTATCCCAGCAAAATCCGATGAAAGTGTTGTGGGGGTGATGAAAATAGGAAATATTGCGCCTAGAGCGGGAATCGAACTCACATCGCCTGCATTCTGAGCTAGTGTGTTAACCATTATACTACCTAGGCTGCCTGATGTCACCACCCTACCAATGCCTACGGATCTATGCGGCTCCTTGTCTGAGAGATACACTCATCCCCTACAAATTGTAATATACGTCTTTTAAATGGTCATTTAATGCTTACAAGTACATATATACAGGCAATGCACTTACATACACAGGGTAGGTTAAACAACCATACAGCATGTAGCTTTACAGAATTCTGATCATGGCAACCAGTGTCATGGGGGTGATGACAATGAGAAAGATTGCGACTAAAGTGGGAATCGAACCCACATCTCTTGCATTCCAGGCCAGTGTGCTAACCATTACACCACCTAGGCTCCCTGATGTCAACACCCTACCGACGCCTACCTACTTAAGTTATGCAGCTCCTTGCCTGAGAGGTTAATGTAGTTACTACAAAAGCATTAATATTTCTAAATATAATTTCTAAATATGTGCACCAGTATCTAACTTCTAAGTTGGACATGTAGGTTCAAATCTAGATAAGTGCTTTGCTTTCGAAAAGTTTACACTTTTATCGGACTATGCAACTTTAAAATAGACTAGCATGTAAATTCCTCTTGGTCTGATTTTCATGAATATTGCAAGTCATGATCTAGAACTCGGCAAGATTAGCCTAAGGACTAAGATGTTGTCTGTGGTGGAGTGGTTAGAGTGTCTGACTTTTTTCTAGGTCGGACTCCTAATCTGAAGGTCAGTGGTTCAATTCCCCATGCCCCCAGCTCTGCCAATTTGGATTTCCACCGCTGTGTATAACTTACAGCATCATCAAAGGCCAGTTGCTCTCATACCATGTCTATGTGGTGTGGGAGGTTAAAAATCCCTTGGGTCGGTAAAAGTGTAGGCTCGGGCTTTCTATTGACAAACTGTCTAATGGTGAAAACAAGTCTACTCAGACTTATCCATGATAGGCAGTGTCAACCTTCAAGAAAAAAGAAGATTAAGCCTGAATGCCCCATAAACACTGACAGGTGTTGACATGGGGAGATCCCAGGAGTTGATTCAGAACTCAAAGAAGCAGATCTATGGAGCCTGTCCTTCACCATCCCCGCCGCCAAAAGGGAAAAAAAAAAAATCCACGATATGAAGTGGTATCCGAGGCAGATACACCACTGCTTAAACAAAAATGTTAATTTAAAGAATTGTATTATTTTGAATGTTTTAACGTTTGGTTTCTATGTCGCAATAGTGGCACACACACACATATATATATATATAGTTCTTTTCTGAAAAATATAATGTATTGTTTTGCCTTCCACTGTTCCAATTAAAGGCTATCAATTTCATATTGAGTAATGCTTGAATTATGGTTTCATTTTGACATTTCGGCGTTCATCGGGTTATGCACCTGAACCCTTCATATATATATAAGTATCCAAGTAATACCACAGTGAACTTATTAAGGATTCCTTGCAACATATAAGGATATACTAGCCAATTGAATACAACCTGTTACTTCTAAAACATTGACCGAAAAATAAGTGAATGATTGACTTAAAATGACCTGTGAATAATACCAGTGTTCTATGCTCAATAAAGACCGATTTAACCATTCTTCATAAATTACGTCATAGTTTTGAGGTGGATGCCCAAATTAATTTGGCATACTTTCACTTTAAATAACTTTAAAGTTAGCCATTTATAATTAAAAACTTACTTTAGATTATAACAATCTAATATATATAATTTTAATATATATAAATTTTATATATCGTTATTTAACCATCGTTTTCACACAGAATTCAAAAGCTCTCAATCATTTGTAAAAAATAAAAGGTTAAAAAAAGCTCTCAAAGAAGTGCTGAGAATGTAAAAAGTGCGCAATCAATTTTAGAATGTGTGGCAAAGGATAGTAAAATACTAGTTAAAGTTGCATGGTCCGATTGTTTTGAGTGTCTGCCATTATTCTGAGATAAATAGTAAAATGCATTATTATAATCGACATTATTTCAAATGGCTGACTTTGGAGATTTGAATTGAAAATATGCTAGATTAATTTTGGCAAGCACGTCAAAACCATAGGTTTCAGCAGAAACAGCTTCTATTAAATTTCCTTCGTATATCCTATGACATGTTGTTGCTACATAGGCTATGTAGTAACAAATGTTTTCAAAAGTATCTTATTCTGATATGCTTCATCAAATCTAGGTCAGTGTTGTGGCTTCGAAAATGTGAGGCTTTCATTGGACTATGCAGCTTTAAAACATCAATGGTGCATTATTGTTTAAACACTTCACTTTATATAGTTTGAAACAAGCTAGTGCATACAAAGAAGGGCTTGACACAAACTGTACACCAGCTGGCAATGGTGTATTGATATGCATACACACTACTCATAGGTATATAAACCAATGGGTATTGACTTGAACATGCAGGCACTGGACCCGGTGGCCGAATTGGTTGAGCACAGGCTTCCCGTGTGGAAGATCGGGAGTTCGAATTCTAGCCGACACAGTCACAGCCACTGACTCAGTGACTGCTCCAGCAAATCTATACTTGGTTCTACCTCGCCTGGCGCTCGGCATTAATAGGATAGGACAATGACTGATTAGCACAGTATCAGGATAATGTGACTGTGTGGGATATCGGGTCATGGTGCCAGTGGCCTGATCCACCAGTGGGGCAGCACTATAAAGTCACCAAGAGCGTGCACTGGTCTATATGACCATATGTTGCCAGGACATAAAACTCCAAAATCAACCAACTTATAGTTATATGCATAATTATACTGTTGACTTGAACATGTATGCCCTCTCAGTCTCAGCAGCGAGAGTTGGGCATTGCATGTAGATTGATCAACGCATGGGTGTGAGGACGTGAGGAGGGGGGGGGGGGGGTCGACAGAAGTAGGTCACGGCGGATATACAAAATTGTAACATACTCCGTCGAGATCCCAGCCACACACACACACACCTCCCCAACCCCCACGGCTCTGACTGCATCCAGTTATAATAGACTCGTGCAGCTTTGTGGACATGGAAACAAAAGTTTCTTCAACATACACTGATGTACCACTACAAAAAAAAAATCTAAAATCAAATCATGGCAGTGACTTCAAATTAGTGAGTGATGATCTTACACCATGCCGGAGAAAAAACAACTCATTTACTGGTTGATGGCGGGAAATTGTCTTCAATGGATTCATTTGATGTACATTTGATGATTGAACGCGCTAGTAAGTAAAATAGCATTAACATTGATATGATAAGGTATATGCGTTGCTTTGGTGTATTTTTTAATCTATTCTTGTATCGCTGAACATATATACAGTTGATATAGAAAGGCATTTACCAATGGCGGGAAATTGTCTTCAATAGATTCATATGATGTACATTTGATGGTTGAATGCGCTAGTACGCAAAATAGCAATCCCCATAATAAAGTATATGCGTTGCTTTGGTGTATTTTAAAATCCCTTCTAGTATCACTGAACATATATATATATACAGTTGATATATATATGTGTGCTTTATATATTTTTTAATATTTATAATAAATACATTTTTTTAATAAATAGTTGTACTGTATTTATTACATATACTTTAATATATTTATAATATTTATTACATATAAATATATTTATAACATTTATTACATATAAATATATTTATAACATTTATTACATATAAATATATTTATTATATTACATATAAATATATTTATAATATATATTTATTTTAAAATCAAATAATCTATAAATAGAAAGAGAGAATAGTAAATCTAATGTATAGATGAAGGATATATACGTTGTTATTTAATGCCACTAATTGAACACCACCCTCCATATAAACACCACGTTGATTTGTCAATACCCTCACATACACACACCTACAAACACTGCGCATTATAAATATGCAGCAGCTCTTGTACGCAGACAACACACATCGGACCTGAAACAGTGAAAGTGGAGCAGGCAGCTTTGCACACACAGAGGCTTGTTTATTTGTTGGAGTTGTATGCCCTGGCAACATCTGAGGTAATATCAGGACGTGTACCGACTTGAGCACTCATGCTGACTATATTAAGTTTATACTATAGTGCTGCCCCAACTGGAAAACCAGGATGCCGACACTATGACCCGCATTTCCCACTCAGTCACATTATCCTGATACTGAGCTAACTAGTCCTTGCTGTATCCTAGTAATGCCGAGTGCCAGGCTATGGTAGTGAGAAGTATCAATTTTGCAAGTCATTGGTTTGACTCGAGCAGAAACTCCCAGTCTCAACCTTCCACACAGGAAGCCTGTGCTCTACCGATTTGCACACCGTGTCCTGTCACACAGAGGTTGAATGCTGCTATAGGTTCATGCTATTGTACCCAACACAGTATAACCCCAACCCAGTTAAACCAAACTTGAAGGGATCCTAGAAATCTGCTTGGATTAACCGATCATTGGTTTAACCAAGCTTTGGCTTCGACTTTGACTTGGCTTTGGCAAAAACGTGGGTGCATTATGAATGTACTAATATTAATAATGTAATATACAACGTATGTGGACACTTTGATTAGTGTTTTTTATGTATATATACAGTATAACCCTGTTAAACCAAGCTTGGTTAAACCAAACAATCAGTTAATCCAAACTTTTTCGGCGACCTGGCAAAATACTACCATTTATCATATAAAAAAGTCTCAGATGACCTAAAACCACATGAAAGTTTGATTTAACCTTACCGGAAGTGGCCAGGGGCCCGACAATTTTCTTTGGATTTACCGATAATTTGGATTAACCGAATTTGGTTTAACCAACTATTTTTTATATAATAAATGGTAATATTTTGCTGTGCCACCAAAAAAGGTTTGGATTAACTGATCGTTTACTTTTAAATGGGTGGAAATAGCCCTTATTTGTGACTAAGACACTACGATATAATATATGTATTATATATATATTATATATGCCATCAGTATTCCGAATTTGCATACATCCCCAGCATTAATAGGATAGGACAAGCACTGGTTAGCACAGTATCAGGATAATGCAACTATGTGGGATATCGGGTCATGGTGCTGGCACCCTGGTCTCTTGGTGCGGCAGCACTATAAAGTTGCCACGAGTGGGCACTCTCACAAGTCAGTACCCATCCTAATATGACTTTAGATGTTGGCAAGACGTAAAATCCAAACAAACAAATATTCCTCCCTCCCCTCCTCTTTTCCACGCCCTTTTCCTCCCAGGGCTCCTGCCACAAGCACACCCCGTTCCCTCCCCCGCCTTCCCCTCGTCTTGCCCAAAATCTGCCCTAACCTTTTGTCGACTGGAAAAGCTCACACCATATTCTGCTTGCCTTTATTTCGAACGCTGACTCACCATGTACACTGCTGGATCTCAGATGCATGATATGGGTCAGTAGCAGCGGATATATGGTGGTTCTAATACATGTGGGTCACTGGTAGTGGTACATTTAATCAACAAGTGCTGTTCCCAATATATTATATAGCCTAGACCTATCGCGTTCCTGTATCCTGGTACTTACTGACTGAGGGAAGCTAATATTTGCGACAAAAATTCTTTAAAAATATATATATTAATATTAATACTCCGCATAATCCACATAACTAATTCCATATAGCAAGTTTGTTTGCTCAGATTTAAACATCGGCCTGGAGTACTGATGGTAAATATTTTATCTAACTGAAGATAAACTCTAAGGAACTATTTGAAATTACCATAAATAATTTGTTGTAAGAAAATTAATTTGAGTACCGGTATACACTTTGTCAAGGAAGAAATCGCTATCCTTGGAATAGATAACTGCCTAAAACCAATCTAATCACCACACCAGACCCAATCATTAAATTGATTAATTGTGATCTGGTGGTGCAGTGCAGTAACTCGATAATGTGGGTTGACCTTTAATGTATACGGTATAGTCTATGTTTCATTAATAAAACACTCCTGTAGACAGTCACACTCACATGCTACTGCTGCGTAACTGTTACATAATATGTGTGCTTTGCTTAACTGGTTGGTTATTGTTCATAAAGCAGAGGGATCTATATCAGTAGGCCAATATTATATATCAGCACATACAATATTTGTTAAATGGTAGTAGTACTAAAATTATTGGATTAGTAGCCAAGGTAGCTACCAGAGTCTCCCAGCAAAAAACATCACAGTGGTCACTGAATACATCATCTTCTACATGCATTCTGTAAGTAATGCCCGGCACACACCTCCCGTATAAAACCTAAAACTGCCTGTTTCGCGATTAAGTTTGAGTTTTAGTCGGTTCCAGTCTTTAGGTGTGGGACACCCTAATGCCTCGCACACACCTCCCGTATACGATTCACGCGCTAAGACTTGGATGGCAAACGGATGGTGGGTATCACACATATACCGTATAAGATACGACTGACCGCTCACATATACCGTTTCTCGAACGGCCCGATTCGATTTTCGAATGTCTTGCAATTCGAGTCTTAAGCACTAAAACTGAGTTTTAAGTCACGAATCGGAAGCATTAGCAGTCGGTATATGTGTGTTTTCCCTGTTGTCAGTTTTAGTCGGGAAACGGGATGGGTCGGGTTGTGACGGGTCACGTCGGGCAGTTAGTTTTAGCGCGTGAATCGTATATGGGAGGTGTGTGCCAGGCATTAGTAACACTTTTCAGCATTGCCACTGCCACTGGGACTGGGCCTGGGGGGTGGGGGTTAACCGGTCGGTATAGACCACAGTACAGTGTATACTACATCATACATGCAGCCATGTAGCCTACATATTAAAGTGCATGAAGTAGACCTACACTGCATCGCTTACATATATAATATACTATAGTATACACACTGTAACACAATCTCGTCTATCGCTCTATGGGACTATGCAACCTCTCGTCTCCGTTGCCACCCTAACCACACAGCCTCCAGTCACCAAGGTGAGCTTGTCTCCATCTCTCACCTGGTTGAGGTGGACACACTCTCTGGACCACAGGGTCGTACTCCCTCCAGTTCCGGTTCCGTATCCGTATCCGTCTGCTGCACTTGGTCGTCTGCTCTGATTCAGGCCCAGTCGGCGTCTCGGGCACCAGCGCGCCCCGGGGGATACTCCGCCTGGTTGTGTGCATGCATGGAGCACAGCAGCGGCGAGCGGGACCAGTGTATTGTATCACCGTCGCCGCATGTGCGCTACACCGAATGTACTCCGCGTGCAAGGATTGTTATCGGCGGTGTGCGAGGGACCAGTGTATATACAACAGCTGGTGATGCACCGGGGTACTCTTTTCTAAGGGTATGGTTTAGAAATAGCGAATGGTAGACAGGAAGTGTGAACACTTATTTGAAGGAATACGTGGGACCGGTGTAGATAGAGAGCCAGTGGTACTCCGCTACACGGGGCATTTTGTACCGCTCGCAAGGTCCAGTGTAGTTTTGATCGTCATGACTAACAAGTCTTTTTTATTAGTAATATGAATTTGACTTTAAATACCGTTCTTATTTTGAGTGGTATACCATTCATCGTCAGAATTCAATTGAATATGACCAGACAGTAGCGAGCAAACTACAAAGACTCGTCCTGTAATAGATATGGTTACCAATAGGCTTCCTGTTTTTGGTCTTTGGTCTATGAGAAGTGATCAATATATTGCAAATTATTTGTATTTATAAATGTGGCTGCTGCAGTGTTGCCAACCTGGAAGTACTGAGAATCCTTGAGGTTTTGCGTTGCAGGTGTGGAACCCAGGTGGCGGTAGCCGCAAGCTTGCTAAGGTGGTCCTGGGGCTTGCCCCCTCCCCCCAACCCCAACCCCCTCTCCCAGAAATTATTTTTAAAATGGGCTATTTAAGGGCATTTCCAATTTGATATTTTAGGATATAACATGATGCTTACTTGTATTTAATCAAAAGTATAGAAATTGGTACAAAGGTATATAAATTCATACAAAAGTACAGAAATTGGAACAAAAGTACAGAAATTCGTGCGATTTTGAGGTCGGGCTGACTGATCAGAACCTTCAATGTCCGTGAGTCTCACGGACATTTCACGAGAGTTGGAAACACTGTTGCCAGTACCTAGTATAAGGCGTGCTAAATTAACCTTCAAACCGTTCCACAATTATGAACAAATTTGTCATAGCTAAATGCTTAGTTGTTGTATTTCTGTTGCTAACCAGGGAGGGTGAATTATAGATGGGTAGAAGGGTAATAATAGTATCTCACTATTGCTAAGCTCTTGTACGTGTGAGTTAACATTTGTTTATTAAACCTTCATTATACACGCTATAGACATGGTTGTTGCCATTGGTTATTAGATAAGTATGGAACCATTTATTCAGTGTGTTGAACAATGACGACGGTCATCTGAAACATACAGTAATACAATGTATAAGTACTAGTACTATTGCTAATGAACTTAGTGAGAACACAGTCATAACCCTCTATCTCCCCCAAGTCTTTGGTACTGTTAATCATAACGATTAGATGGTAAAGACTGACTTAACTACACAAATAGATTACACATGTTATGCTAGGCTAAGTCAAACTTATCTAAGCCAGATATGTGTAATACATACTATATGACAAGCGAAGCTTATCTAATGTGAAAATATACTATACTGTACTGACACGTATGCTAGTTAACATGTATGAGATAGGAAGAGTAAGACTGAACTAATATTTGAAATACTGTCTTGAATAACGTCGCAGCATGGCGACTGTTCATCCTCAGTTATTCACTTGTCGTAGTCTGACATCCATACAGGTTCGCGGGTAACCCGTCCCAATCGTCTTGGGCCAGCCGGTGGTGTTGCATCAACTGATGGCATCAGAGGTCGCTTTGAGGCTATGCTATCATCTGGCGATACCTGGGTGCTTAGCGGACTGCCAGGCCGTGAGGTCGTGTGCCCCAATGGAGTGGTATCCTCGTAGACCAAATGGCGCCGCCTGTGATCTGTACTACATTCAGGATGCGTTCCCGATTTAGGAGTTGTAGCTGGTCCAGTTGGTGTGCGAGGCGGCATCATGGGTGGATCACTTGTGGTACTCGGGTTGTCGTCGCGTGGCATGAGGTGCTGTGGTGTGGCTGGTGCCTCGCTATCTGGAGGCATCCTTGTTGCTGTTGGTATCCTGGGTACGACGCACATCTTTGGTGGAGGTATCTGGATGGGGATGTACTTGCGAAGGAATTTTCTGTTGCGTAGTGTGACCCTTCCAGATCCGTCAACCTTCACGACATACAGGTCAAACTGGCGAACCTCGATGACAGTGCCGGTTTTGTCCCATTTGAGGGGGTGTTGGCCTGCCTGATTCTGGATGCGCACATGATCTCCAACAGCAAGTGGTGCTAATCTTTTGGTGTGCTCTGATTGGGGGCTAGGAATAAATAGGTTAGTGCGCGCTTGGTAGGTAGGGAAAGGGTTCAGGTGGTTAGGCATAGGGTGGTGTAGGTATGGTATTTGGGTAGGTGGAGGAGAGGGAGTGAGAGGGCAAGGTTTAGTTGAGAATCAGATCCGTGTTGGCTAGACGACAGTGGGCAATGAGGCAGCCATTTCAACTGTGTCTGGTCAAACGACAGCCACGAATCCCACTACACACAATGACCATCGTCATAGATAAGTATGGAACCATTTATTCAGTGTGTTGAACAATGACGTTGGTCATCTGAAACATACAGTAATACAATGTATAAGTACTAGTACTATTGCTAATGAACTTAGTGAGAACACAGTCATAACCCTCTAGTTATTGATTATTTTAAGTGTATTGCCCAGCTGTAAGTATTACCGATGTGTGTATTGTGGGAGTAGCAGACTACAACGTGGTGCTGCCACCCGGTGTTCGCTACTAACATGGCATCCAGACAAGTCAATACAACATGTATAACTGTATTCCATCGCAAGTCGCAACTAGTGTAGTGCCATATGGGTCATTATATAATGCATAAACATTCTTCTGGATATTATTAGTCATCCAGTTATCCTGCCATAAAATAGCTAGTTACTCTTGCAGCCCTGTTTCGAGGATAGAGCTACTAAACAACCACAGAGAAAAAGAGTCAGGTGGCTGTATGGGCTATGGACATAGTTACATGAATTCCCAATCTTTATGCTGTGTTTATACTGTCCATAGTATGTAAGCTTGAGTGGTCAGGCTTGTTTTCAATGCTGGCCAGTTGTAGTAGTGGTTTAATCTTATCCCACAGTAGGAGGTGATAAGATGTTTTTGTTTCTCACACAGTAGCAGGTACATGGTGATTATCTAATCTAAAGCTGTGTTTACACGGGCGAGTTAAAATGCTTCATATAAAACCACTTGTCTAGATCGATTTACATTTGCCGTGTAAACGCGATGCTGAGGCGTTTTAGGGCTGAATCGATTCATATAAATCGGTATATGTAAACCACCTTGCGAGGTAGTATAGATGAAGCGATCTAGCTTAAGCGCGTCACATGTATGCGCAGTCGAGACCTTAGTTTGTTGACTTTCCGGTCAATCAAAAGCACATATTATAGAATTTAGTCTATGAAACCGCTAGCTGTGCACAGATATTGTTTTTATCATTTATTTTTAGGGTTTCACTGCCCAGCAGAAGTTTTGACCGTTCCAAACCAATATGATTCAGTCCATACAGATCTAGGTCGAACCCACACTCTCTCGTGGTGACGTCGACAAATCCAAACTGGCGCTGGTTAGTCTGGAGTTGCTCATGCGCAGATATCGATTTCCGCCTTCAAACTAGTTGCGTGTAAACGCGCCACTACATCGCTTCATATAAATCGCTTTGTCTAAATCGTTTTACATTTGCCCGTGTAAACACAGCTTAAGTGGCTACATACATTTTTCACACACACAGTAATATGTTCTTGGCCAGACGGAATGGCCGAATAAGTTTAGCATAGCCCGCTACCATTGGAGTGTGCAACTGATTAAATCTAAATCATGTAAATTAATTAACCGCCAAAGTTGAAAAGAGAGAATTCAGTGGCCGCCATCCTGGTACAGTGGCATTCTTTGTTTGTTTGTTGTTGTTTTACATCCTAGCAACATCTCAGGTCATATCAGGACGGGTACTGACTTGTGACAGTGCGCACTCATGGCGACTTTATATTCCTGTCCCACTGGGAAACCAGGCCACTGGCACCATGACCTGGTATCCCACTCAGTCACATTATCCTGACACTGAGCACACCAGTCCTTGCCCTGTCCTAATAATTCCGAGCGCCTGAGTAGGAAGCGACAAGTATCAATTTTTATGTCATTGGTTTGACTCGACCAGCGTTCGAACCCACGACCCCACCATCTACCAGCACGGGAGACGCATGCTCTAACTCATTCGGCCATCCTGTCTAGTCCCACTAGAATGTGTTTTGCGCCAACCATAGTTGATATAGTTAAACTTATGGGCGAAAATAGTAAATTGTGGCCGCCATTCTGTAAAATAGCTGCCACAGCTACCATGGGGCAAATATGCGATGTCCCTATATCCAAAAATATTCCTAGTGGTATGTCCTAACTGTGTGTCAAATGCTATGCTTTTATCATCAAACCCACAATTCTGTCGAAGTATTTCACATATCGGCTGCACTATTAAAGGTTCTGGGGGTAGTCTGGGAGGCGGATAGTTTGTTTGTTTGTTGTTATTTTACGTCCTAGCAACATCTAAGGTCATATCAGGACGGCGGATAGAGTATTCCTAATGTTAGGACGAGGGAAAAGAAGGAGACAAGAGGTGGGGAATTGCTTGGTCCTCCTGTATGATACAGACAGTTACCACTGAACACACAAACCCTCTCACTCACTCTGTCTCTTTCTAAGTTTGTGTTTTTTTAAGTGATTTTATTGCTCTGAATAACATGTTTTAGCAGTGCTGATGCGCTCGTCTTCCAACCCTAATGAGAATTGCCACTACACACTAAACGAAGTTATAACAATATACATGAAAATCAGTGTTGCCAACCTAGAGGTACTGCAAATTGTTGAGGTTTCGCATTGTGGGTGTGGAACCCGAGTGGTGGCAGCGGAAGCTTGCTGTGGGGGTCTGGGGGCATGTCCCCTGTACATTTGTTTTAAAATAGCTTTTAAATGGGCTATTTGAGGAAATTTCCAAGGGGTTATGAGGTGATATCTTAGCATATTGCATTAAATTTGTAGGATTTTGGGCATATTGCGTGAAATTCGTGGGATTTGGGCGTCGATCCGTGACTCGTGAGGTGACTGATCAGAACCTTCAATTTCCGTGACTCTCACGGGAATTTTGTGAGAGTTGGCAACACTGGAAAATATGCAATGGATTGATATGAATGTTGGGTAGAGAATGAAATAAGAAAGAAAAAAGTATAGGGGGAGGTAGCTATGTTAGAGTAGCATGGCAGGAGGTAGTAGGGGTGAACACTTTTTTAGAGGTGACACTTGTGTATTGAATGACATTCCTGTGATCTGATTATTTCATTTGGATTTAACAAATAATTGTGTTGAGAACTGCTTTTTTTTATTAAATAAAAAAGAAGGAGAATTGCTTATTAAAAAACCCGCATCGAATACATATTAGCACTGTGAAACTGTCTAAAATGTCTAAATGGTCTAGCTACACCTCCGCTTGGAGATTGTAATCGGGTTGTGTCTGTTCAGCGCATGCGCAGTGTTGGTTGGAGCGTGACGGGTAGGAGAGGGTCCTCCGATAGGGCTCAGGGTGTGCGTCGGGAGGTGGGGGTGGGGCGATGTGGGGGTGGGGCGATGTGGGGGGGGGGGGGTAGAATGAGGGCATTGGCGTGTGCGTGCGCATATGGCACACAATATACGCCTTTCGCGAACACTCTCTAAGCATAGCTTATGTGGCAGTCACACTACGACGACAAGGCCGACGACAGCCCAACGACTTGTCGTTTTGCTCTGTCGTCGGCTGTCGTCGGCTGTCGCTACGGTGTCGTTATGTTGTCGTTCGGGTGTCACCGCGACACCTCCGCGACACCTCCGCGACATCTCCAGTTTCTCCACTGTCGCCGGGTTGTCGTCGGGTTTTTGGCCATGTTGAAAAACCTCGACGACACCCGGCGACAGACGATGTCGTTACGGTGTCGTTACGGTGTCGTCTTTGTCGTTAAGCTGTCGTCGCTGTCGCTACGGTGTCGTCTTTGTCGTTAAGCTGTCGTCGCAGAAACACAAGAATGGGACGGTCGAAATATGGCTCAGTTTAGCTTGCTTTGAGGGATGTTAGGACCGTCCCAAATATGAAGACTGCTTCCTAACAGGTCCGCCGCATAAACCTACATGTTTGCGCCGTCCCATTCTTCATATTTCTCATGAAGACTGCTTCCTAACAGGTCGGCCACATAAACCTACATGTTTGCATGTTTGTACCGTCCCATTTCTTCATATATCATATGGAGACTGCTTCCTCACAGGTCCGCCGCATAAACCTACATGTTTGCACCGTCCCAAATATGAAGACTGCTTCCTAACAGGTCCGCCGCATAAACCTACATGTTTGCACCATCCCATTCTTCATATTTCTCATGAAGACTGCTTCCTAACAGGTCCGCCGCATAAACCTCCATGTTTGCAAGAGAGTGTGAGTGTGATAGTGAGTGTGATAGTGAGTGTGATAGTGAGTGTGAGTGTGATAGTGAGTGAGTGTGAATGTGAGTGTGAGTGTGTGCGGTTTATCGCACACACAGAGACACAGAGACACACACAGAGACACACACACACAGACACACACACAGATACAGACACAGAGACACACACACACAGACACAGAGACACACACAGACACACACAGAGACAAAGAGACACACACAGACACACACACAGACACACACAGACACAGAGACACACAGAGACACACACAGACACAGAGACACACACACAGACATACCACTACTCTCTGCTAAACTGAGCCATGTTTGCACCGTCCCATTCTTCATATTTCTGATGAAGACTGCTTCCTAACAGGTCCGCCGCATAGTCTAACACACCTGTTTGTACCGTCTCATTTCTTCATATATCATATGGAGACTGCTTCCTCACAGGTCCGCCGCATTACACGCATGTTTGTACCGTCCCATTTCTTCATATATCATATGGAGACTGCTTCCTCACAGGCACACTTGCTATCCGGACCGCACCTCGTCCACACCTCTCTCTATCACCTCTCCGCCGGCCGGACACCTCCTTGATATGTCTGAAAAGAGTTCCAGGAGGGGGTGCCTGCCGGCATTTTCACTTTCTACCCTTACTCTGTCCGTGTCTATGGCTCGCCGGTTGGTCACCATAGGGCAGATAGGCACGGGCCTTTGACTCAACTCTCCTCATTTCTCTTTCCTAGATCTGCCCATTCGATTTCTCCCAGGCTCACTTCTTCCCCTAACCAGGGTTGTTGTGTTCTTGGGTGGGGCTCTTGACCTTTTACCATTTCTCTGTCTGGTTCTTGTTGCTGGAACGACCGCTGCTCCCACCTTTGCCCGCCTTCCTCGAACCCCTGCTGACCGGATGCAAGTGCTACACTACAGACACCATACAGCTTTACTACAAACAGACGGCACGGAGAGATCCGCTGCCACCCGGCGCCCCGCCGCCACTACGTCTTGAAGGATGTCCCAGCCTTCACAACACTTCCTCTGAGACCACTTCACCCGCAGAAGACATGTCTTAACCAAAGACTGGGCCGATTTATCGGAGCCTCTCTATAAATGTTGCAGTTCTGCAACCGGTAACCGTCGTAAGGTTACGAACACCCCATACCATACCATACCTCACAGGCACCACTTGCTATCCGGACCGCACCTCGTCCACACCTCTCTCTATCACCTCTCCGCCGGCCGGACACCTCCTTGATATGTCTGAAAAGAGTTCCAGGAGGGGGTGCCTGCCGGCATTTTCACTTTCTACCCTTACTCTGTCCGTGTCTATGGCTCGCCGGTTGGTCACCATAGGGCAGATAGGCACGGGCCTTTGACTCAACTCTCCTCATTTCTCTTTCCTAGATCTGCCCATTCGATTTCTCCCAGGCTCACTTCTTCCCCTAACCAGGGTTGTTGTGTTCTTGGGTGGGGCTCTTGACCTTTTACCATTTCTCTGTCTGGTTCTTGTTGCTGGAACGACCGCTGCTCCCACCTTTGCCCGCCTTCCTCGAACCCCTGCTGACCGGATGCAAGTGCTACACTACAGACACCATACAGATTTACTACAAACAGACGGCACGGAGAGATCCGCTGCCACCCGGCGCCCCGTCGCCACTACGTCTTGAAGGATGTCCCAGCCTTCACAACACTTCCTCTGAGACCACTTCACCCGCAGAAGACATGTCTTAACCAAAGACTGGGCCGATTTATCGGAGCCTCTCTATAAATGTTGCAGTTCTGCAACCGGTAACCGTCGTAAGGTTACGAACACCCCATACCATACCATACCTCACAGGCATCATTTCACTCTCTCGCTCCTGAAGTGTGAACACCTCCACACGACACCCCAGCGGCTCACGCCGTACCGACCCAAACTACCACGGTACCCGGACCCCTGCCCGGCTGTACCGCCACCAAAGCACCGCTACCCGACATCCAGCAGCTAACGCCGCACCGACTCCAACCACCACGGCCTACGGACCCGCTGCCTGAGCCGCCAATCTCACAGCACCCGCAGCCCAACCCGCCGCCCCCCCCAACCCACCACCACCGACGATCTCCAGACTTCCCCAGGCTAGTACCGTCCTCTCCCGTGCTGCTCGCCTTGTTGCTGTTGCTTTTCTTTCCCTTTCAGTTTTTTTTTCTGTCCCCCTGTGTCTCATTGTCTGTGTTGTTGCCGTTTGTTACTGTCTGTCCTTGTTGTAGGGTGGCATTGTTGCCTCCCCCCCCGACTCTACTAAGCACTATCCCAACCGGTCTAACACAATTGTTTGTACCGTCCCATTCCTTCAAACATCATAAGGATACCACTCCCCAACAGCTAGTTGCTCTCGACACGTTTTAGAGCACATGTTAGGACCGTCCTACTTTCCCCATCCCTTCCTTTCTACCCGATCTGAACCGGTCTGACATAATTGTTTGTACCGTCCCATTTCTCCAATCCATAAGAAGACCGCCTCCCAACAGATAGCTCTCACTTGCTATCCGGCCCGCACTTCATCCACACCTCTCTCTATCACCTCTCCGCCGGCCGGACACCTCCTTGATATGTCTGAAAAGAGTTCCAGGAGGGGGTGCCTGCCGGCATTTTCACTTTCTACCCTTACTCTGTCCGTGTCTATGGCTCGCCGGTTGGTCACCATAGGGCAGATAGGCACGGGCCTTTGACTCAACTCTCCTCATTTCTCTTTCCTAGATCT